>JALPQI010019699.1:0-21065 GCA_025490895.1 Thaumatotibia leucotreta | reverse complement strand
GTAGAGAATGATACTTGTATAAAAGGTACATTAACATTAAAGTAGGCGCAGGTCCGCTTCAAGTACGACGTAGAACGATGGTAACGTTCAACATCCCACGTAAAAAGAAAAATCATTGTTTAAATGCACAATCAATTTCGTGCGCACTAATTCCCAATAACATATTATAATTTATTAGGTTATACTTATGTAGCTTATAGCTTTGATAGTCTCTTTGTAATTTGATAAATACCGGACCGTTTGTAAAGTAGCCAGTCGATGCTCTGACTTCACGCGCGTACCAAGATGTTCGCAGAGGTCGTGGCTGTGGTATTGTTCCCACTTGTGCTGTTGTATATTATCAACAGCGCCTTCAAGAAGCCCTGCAATTTCCCACCTGGTAAGAAAAACTACTAATATTTTATAATGTTACTTTTCTTTCTCTTCACTTTCCACAAAAATCAGATAGGCACCTAAATTGAATATAGCTTTTCTCACCCCAAGTTTCACCGGGTGGTGGGGGTGTAGCATAGAATCCTCTTCTTTTATTATGAATTTTTGTTTGTATTATTAAATATTCGTGAGTGCAAAGTAATTATTTACCTACATTTTTTTTCATGCTTACTAATAGGAGTAGGTAGGTACTAAAATAAAGTGTAGAAAAGAATAGAGGGTGGGTGAATATGCATTTAAAATAAATATAATTTTATAAATTTAATATTTACTCATTTTTATTTTTATTGATAAGTGTTATTATTGTACACAACTTTGGAAAACGGAGATCTTCCCTGGGTTCTATGAACTCTATTAATTTGAAATAAACGGTACCGTACAACGGGGTAAATAGGAATGGCGGGGTAAATAGGAACGTAGAGTAAACTGGTCTGTTAGGTTAGCCCAGGACAAACAGTCCAATTTAGAACAACAGATTTTTTCATGTGTTATTCTAAACTGGACTGTTTGTCCTGGGCTAACAGACTAGTTTACATTTATTTACCCCGTCATTCCTATTTACCCCCCTACTAATTTTTACGGTACTTATTTTGTAATTAGAACAAATCGATTCTGTTATTGTTTAAAAACGAATAATAACAGATAAATATTTAATTATAGGAAAATTGCTAGAATGTGTGCGAAATTTAAGGAAAATGTCACAAATTATTAAGAAAATTTAATAGCCGATAGTTCACCTAGTGAGAGGATGTTGGTTCCGTAAGCTTCCGTTCTTACTGTCGATGTTGCCATCACATTCTAACTCGTTTGTACGAGCGAAAGTGATGGAAAGTACGATAAACGATGAAAGTGGTACCACTGTACGTCTCAGTAGTACCTACCTGTGCAGTCAGCATAGACTAGCGGCCCATGCTGAAAAATATATGGGTCATTTGAACCACCAAGTGACCTATCTAGAACGATATAAGAGCATAAAATAATAAGATTCAGCACTACGCCGTCACTTGTAAGCTGTCCAACTGAGTGCAGGTTTTTTACGGCACTGTGCGTTTTCTTATTATTTTTCATGGATCTATCGGTGGTAATAATGCCGTACAAAAAATAATATGTGACCAAAATGGACTCACTCTACCTGTAATTTTGAATTCTCACCTGCACTCAGTTGAACAGCTTACAAGTGACGGCATAGTGCTGAATCTTATTATTTTATGCTCTTATATCGTTCTAGATAGGTCACCTGGTGGTTCAAATGACCCATAATCTTTTCAGCATGAGCCGCTAGTCTACTAGTAGTGCAGCCCGCGCGTTATTATAATGCGGGCTTACTTTCTCTCGGGCTCGCTCGCGCCAATATGAGAGTAAGAGGGATCGATAGTCATTTCGCGCTAATAACGCTGGTTAGCACACTGGACGAAATGTATGAACACATGATTTCTGGACGAGCCCCTGCATACTAAAGTGGATTCGTTTTTAACAAACCTCTTCCTGTCTGAAAAAAAATATACAGAAAGTAGGTCAAAACATATGTATATTTATAATATACATATTTTTTGACATAATATTTCATTGCCCAAAAAAGGGTTAATGTTTTTTTTATTTCCATATAGAACATTTTTATTCACATAGGATGTGCAATTTGAAGAAAGTAGTTTTCTCTTAATTGAAAATGGGAATCTTGGAAAACGATGAAGTTTTCTTGATGATATTAAAGGTTTTTAACATACTCGATCGAAAAAAAAATGTAATATGACTCTCTCCAACTTTTTCAAATGTAATTCTAAAATATATCGAATATACAGAGTGTCACATCGATGGACAAACGAACAGAAAGTAGGTAGGTTAGGTTATGAGCCATTCAATCTGTTTTAAACAAAAAATTACACATTGTTGATTTGGAACTTTTTTACTTGTTGAAAAAAAAATCTTAATGTGTAAGATAAGTGGGTAAAATACGCAAAATTGGCGAATAATAGCTTGGCAAATCACTTTCTAAGTGGAAAAAGTCATCAAATTGAAAAATATAGGCTTTTAAAATAGGTAAAAAGGCTTGAATTTTCTTTCTGTGAGTAGCCGTACTAAATTTTTGCTTTTTTTTAAACGACTATAATATTTGAAAAGGAGGATGTTCTGATTTATTTCATTATTATCTGACTGATTTATTATAATTGCTACGTAATTAAGTTTTTTGAAAGTTTTATTTTATTATTGCACAGCACGAGAAAGAGGATAAAGACCATTAGGAGCTTTTACGCATTTCAAATCGAACTTTATTCATGCAAAGTGTTTTCTTTTAATATGCACAAAACACATTGCGTAGGTACATTATCGTGTTGTAAATTATATAATGTATAATATACAATACCTATACCTACACATTTATCATCAATCATCATTATCATCATCACACCTGCTTTCGCTTTATCTGCAGTGAAAGTTACAATACAAATATTCCTGAAGAGTTACTTATCGAAATGTTAAATGAAATATTTTGGTAGCAAGTAGGTACAGTCAAGGGCAAAAATATGTAAACACTTGTGCACCTTATTTTTACAGCATAAGATAAAAAGTGTATACATATTTATGCCCTTGGCTGTTGATTGATTGATTGATTTGATTGATTTCTTTATTGGTAAAATTCATTGTTCTACAGGTCATCATTAAATTAAGTAGATATATTATAATTACAATTTATAATAATAAGAACTAAATAACTAATACTAATTACACATCGCAATAAATCCATACATATACAATTGAGAATTATGAAATAAATAAATAAATTAAATAAAAACATTAAAAGCAACTACATACAGTTATGAACTCCACGAAGAAACTCATCCACGCTGTAACATGCTAGTACGATTAGCATCGATTTAAGTTTCCTAGTAAACTCATGGTCACTTTTCGCTGACTTTTTATATCAGGCGGAATCGAGTTGTAAATCTTAGCCCCAATGACACTAAGTGAATTTCTGAGCTTAGCGAGTCGTTTTAACGGGCGCAATCAGCATTGGCTTTCTGCGGTTATTTTCAGCGCGGCTACAATTGGTCTTATACTTAGTCAGGTTGGATCTCACATGTTGGCATGCTGCCATTATATAAACGGAAGGCAGTGTTAGTACGTTATTACTCGTAAATAGTTCCTTAGCCGGGTGATCATGGGGTTTCCTTGATATTATCCGCAGTGCCCGTTTTTGTATTTTGAATACTTTGTATGATGAAAAAAATTATGTAGGTATAGCAGGAACCTAGCTTCTATTGCAAACTTGGGTTTTTCAAACTCGTTCCCATTTGTTACTTTTCCCCTCCGTGTACAATGTGCCATTTTGTATATATTGTAGTATTAGGTTTCAATAATGATGAAATTAAAAGAAATAAAATTAATATTTTCTTCGGTTACCCGTTACCGCGATGATTACCCATAAAATAACACTTTACAGGGTTCGTAATCTGGGGTCGCAGGGAACAAACCTTGTTAAATTTCACTAATATACGCGATAATTATAATACGTTAAAATAGTTTTATTTCAAAAATAAAACTGTTAAATATTGCATTCATATACCTACAACAGGGTTAAATACTACGTGTGGAATTTGAACCCGTTATAATACTCGTTATAGGGCGTCGCTATTAGTAAATATACTTAAATAATAACAACAAAAACGTGTAGATAATACGGAGCATTAATCGTTGCGTCGGTCGGGTATAGTATAAGGTTAGTTTGCGGACTATACGCAATCCCACTAATTATTATTTGATAAGCTTTATTATTGTTTATTTTTACATTGCTTTTGTCAACGATTACTCGACTACATAGTTTTAATCTGTGACCATAAGATCTAACGCCAGCTCATACATGCCCTCAAAACCAATAGTTCAATTGTGCCAAGATGGGCAGGACATAGCGCTTTTCTTAACACCGCGCATATTTCGGCGCAACATCTTTGACAAATGTTTATAGATTATATTTATAACCAATCAAAACATTGATGGACCAATTACAACTACTTTCAAATGGCGGTTTAAGTTTTTATAGGTTGACATCAGCATCACCGTGACGCATTGAAGAAGGGGTGACATTTGTCAACTAAAATTCAGGACCGTTTTTGAAAGGCAATTTAGTATGGCGGGCGGCTTCCATGTTTTATTTGTTCGTAGGTTTTAATGCAAGGTTTGAACATTCTTGAAGTACAGGAGGCCCAGCCATGATGCCATTGTGTAATCGTATACGATAAGGGATAAGTCACGTGACCATAATAATCTATGGAATGTTCAAGTGACTTTTCGTATGCATCTGTCATTCTCAGACGTTGATTGCTTATCGCTTATCTTATGCGATTGCAATGGCATCTTGGCTAAGCGTGCACGTAGGTATTTACCTACTTTAACGTGTATGTAGGTACCCGCTAATAAAGTATTAATGACATTAAATAGATGTAAGTAAGAAGTATAAAGGGGGGAAACTGAATTTATTCATAAACAAGGGTTGTAACAAAAAATAAAACCATATGAATTAAAATTAGTGTTAATGTTGCCTGGTAGGTATGTTTGGAATAACTGCTCCATCAAGAAAGCCAAATAATTGTTTATCTATGCACATATCATTCGTGCTCTCAAATGCGTTCAACAACCATAGGAAATTACAAGCATTATTACAATCAGTTTAACTATGGGAACTTTTTTATATATGGTAGGTAAAATTTGTACTGAAAAGCTAACTTTGTAGTACTTACAGATTTCTGTAAGTAAATAAGTTTAAATTTGGAACAGCTGTCAAAACTCAAGGTACATCTTGGCCTACTCAATTATACTTCGTTTTATTTAAGATTAGAATTATCTGTCAAACGGGTGAACAAAGAAGCAGTGGTCGTAAACCTTCCTTCTTCGATTTCGGCCGATACCACTGACTTTCTCGGAACTTATGTATATACATATCATTTGATATTTACCGATAGCTGAACGCATAGTTTTCACATTTATTCTTAATTTGTTGGCAAAACTGTATTTAAAAAAGTTATAAGTGTTTTATAAGCAAGATGGCGGCAATTTAGAAAAAGAATATATATTGAAAGTTTTCGTTTAGTGTTTGGCGGTTTTTAACAAAGTTTTTTTTTATTTTTAACTAATATCATACGGATTTTACATTTACTGAATTTAATGAAGTTTACAGTCTAAAATTTAACAATATTTGCATATTTAATCTGGCTTACATTATGCACTCCCAATAAGGATTAAAACTTTCGGTATAAAAGCGGACACGGTGTCATAAAGACTGAGCAGATAACAATACTAAGACAATCCTACGCATCGGCAACGTCGTTTAGTATTTGTCACCATTATAGGCGGTCTGGGACGCTCTAATGTAGTTTGAATTTGGTAACAAATTAGAAAATAAAACTCAGATGACATACCTACATAGTTTTATTGACTGTCAGTGGAAGAGTCCGAGGCCTCGGAACCACCAACGTTTATAATAATTTTTCCACAGTGTTATCTATTACATTGTCTAATTTCATTTAAAAAAATATATTCTTTTAAAATGTTATATACCGTAGCCAACGATATGCCAGCAGTCTCAGCAGTATTTTTCACACGTTCCGATTTAGTGGGATATTCCTTTCTATGGCACATTTTTTAATTTGTAAATATTCACCACCATCCGCTTTTCACTGGTAGTCACAGGATTTTGCTTTCATCCATTTTAAATGTGCACCAACAAACAAAATATCTAAATGGATCAACAATTAATAACGAAATTGAACAAAAACGATAACAACAATCTTTAAGTAAGCTAACAGCAATATAAAACACAACCGACTCAACCGACAACAATATGAAGTCGAATGACAGACAGTGACATTTTAAAATTGTGTGAGAACTCTGCCTCTTTAGGTTTTTTAATGTACAACCTTTCCATGAAAAATAGCAAACGCAATTTATTAAAATTATTATCTTTTCATCTTAGAATATAAATTAACTAACATTATGTTTCTTATCTGTTCACAACACTGTGTAATGTGTATTAATATAGCATGATAATAAATTCGTGATATTTAATAACTCGTATTTACTGTTCGATCCGCAGAATTTGCCTGTAAAAAAACCTTATATCTCGTTCTGCGAAGGTCTTTCTAATGCTAAAAAATCGGCAAAGTGCGAGTCGGACTCGCGCGCGGAGGGTTCCGTACCATTATCAATTTATACAGTTAAATCAACCTACCTCAAAAACTATAGGAGATAATTTAATCAAACCAAAAATCGTTGATAGAGTTTATTAATGTGCATAACATATATTTTTTTTAGAATTTTATATAGCGTAGTTTAAAAAATAGAGGGGGGGGGGACACATTTTTCAGACTTTGAGAGCTGATATCTCGAAAACGATTTGCTTAAATAAAAATAAGATTTATAAACCTTCACATCATTTTCAAAGACCTTTCTATTAATACCCCACACGCTTATATAGAACTAAAAAAAATTTTCTATCCCTCAGTTACATGTATGGAGGGCCCCCACCCCAATGGTTTTTTTTACAATTTAGTATCATAATCCTGTAGCGGTTTATACAACACATATCTCTACCAAATTTCGTTACTATAGCATTTATAGTTTCCGAGTAAATCGGCTGTGACAGACGGACAGACGGACAGACGGACATGACGAATCTATAAGGGTTCCGTTTTTGCCATTTTGGCTACGGAACCCTAAAAAAACGAAGTATAGGTACAGTAGTCATCAGATGTACTTGTATATTATCGTAACATTCGAAGCATTCAAAATTATCTGAATACACCTTTCTTACCATACATTGTTCAGATATTTTTTATCTGATGGCGACTGTACAGTCGCCATCAGATATATAGTAGCGGTCGAGGTCCCCAAATAAATCGGAGCAACGTAACAATAAATTCGTTACGTGAGAAAAGGGCAATAATTAGAGGCATGTAATTCGTCACAAATTTAGGAGCAACCACTTTTCAATTAATTCGTAACGTATAATTAGGCCAAAATTTCGGAACATAGATATAATCAGAAATATCTGAGCAGTCAGGGTGGTCATAAATATCTCAACATTTATGGAAAATATACCTTAGTGTCATATACACATCGCTTTAAATTCTTTATGGTCAGCCACAAGTCTTGAAAGGTTGTCAATAATTTGAATTTAGAACAGAGTTGTTTGTTGTGACGTTCTTCGAAAAGAGTAGACATTTGTCATCGTGACAAATATATTCCTGTCTCTTTCGCAAATTGGACAGATATTATGCCTAAATAATTAAAATGAGTTATCTAGTTAACCGCTGTTTTGACGTATTGCCAAAATTGGCAAAGGTAGAACAAGGAGCAAACCTAAATTTCGTGAGAAGATGTCGGGTACTTGGTGGCGCAATAAATAGTTCGAGTAATAATTATATTGAAGTAGGTATTATTAAACAGCGTACCTTATACTCAGAGTATCCAAGCGGTACTCGTTGAAGGTCATACAGGTCTACGCTCCGACTTCTTCACACTCCGACGAAGAGGTAGAAGCTGTGTATGAGGACATATCAAAAGCCATGCACAGTCCTGAAACCTACTTCACCATCGTTATGGGGGACCTCAACGCGAAATTGGGCAAGCGAAACGATGATGAGCTGAGAGTGGGGCAATTTGGGGTTGGGTCTCGTAATCACCGGGGTCACTTACTGGCCAGTTTTATGGAGAAGGAGGGACTCTACATGATGAACTCCTTCTTCAAGAAGCGAGAACACAGGAAGTGGACCTGGATGAGCCCAGATGGTGCAACCAAAAACGAGATTGACTTTATCATGTCGACTAAGAAGCATATATTTAATGATGTCTCTGTGATCAACGCGGTTAAAACCGGAAGCGATCACCGCCTTGTAAGGGGCATATTAAATATAAGCGTCAGGCTAGAGCGATCTCGATTGATAAAGTCTACGCTCCGACCAGCACCGATCCAACTCCAAAACCCCGAGAGCTTCCAGCTCGAACTGCAAAATCGTTTCGATTGCCTACCCAGCGACGTGGATGTGGATGAGTATAACGACGGGTTTGTGGCAGCTGTCTATTCCACTGGGTCAAAGTTCTTTAAGACCCAGCGGAAGAAAGGCAATAAGAGGCTCTCTGATCCAACTCTAAAGCTCATGAAGGAAAGGAGTGAAATGGTTCTAAAATCCCCAGAAGATGCCGCATCATATCGCCGGCTCAATAGACAAATCTCCAAGTCGATCACCCGCGACATACGCCAATTTAATACCAACCGTATTAAAGAGGCTATTGACCGGAACAAAGGCTCTAAAGTTTTTGCGAGAGATTTGTCTATTGGTCAGAGCTGGCTTGCGAAGCTGAAGACTGGGGACGGTAGGATCGTTTCATCCAAACCTGAGCTTCTGAGTGAGATAGAGAGCTTTTACGGACAGCTGTACACATCAACACGAAGACCCATCTCCAATTTAGCTAACGACCCACGAGCTAAATTGACTCGACACCATACCGAAGATATACCGGACGTCAGCCTGTACGAGATTAGGATGGCTCTCAAACAACTCAAAAACAATAAGGCACCAGGCGATGACGGAACAACAGCCGAACTCCTGAAGGCGGGTGGGAAACCAGTCCTTAGGGCCCTTCAAAAGCTGTTTAATTCCGCCATCTTTAGAGGCAAAACGCCAAAGGCATGGAACAGAGGTGTGGTGGTGTTGTTCTTCAAAAAGGGTGACAACACCCTGTTAAAGAATTACAGACCCATCGCGCTTCTGAGCCATGTCTATAAGTTGTTTTCGAGAGTCATCACAAACCGTCTCACACGCAGGCTCGACGACTTCCAGCCTCCTGAACAAGCCGGATTCAGAAAAGGCTTCAGCACCGTAGACCACATACACACGCTCCGTCAAGTTATACAAAAGACCGAAGAGTATAACTTGCCCCTCTGCTTAGCGTTTGTGGACTACGAAAAGGCCTTTGATTCGATCGAGACGTGGGCTGTACTACAGTCTCTCCAGCGGTGCCAAGTAGACTACCGGTACATCGAAGTGTTGAAGTGCCTGTACGAAAACGCCAATATGTCAGTTCGCCTCCAGGACCGGAGCTCGAAACCGATTCCATTGCAGCGAGGAGTAAGACAAGGAGATGTTATCTCACCTAAATTGTTCACCGCTGCACTGGAAGATGTTTTCAAGGTTCTGGACTGGAGGGGATTTGGCATTAACATCAATGGCGAGTACATCACTCACCTTCGGTTTGCCGACGATATAGTGGTCATGTCTGAGACCATGGAGGACTTAAGTACTATGCTCGATGATCTCAGTAGAGTCTCTGAAGATGTTGGTCTTAAGATGAACATGGACAAAACGAAGATCATGTCGAACGTCCATGTGATACCAACTCCAGTGAAAGTTAGAAACTCTACACTCGAAGTTGTTGACGAATATGTATACCTGGGACAAACAGTCCAGCTGGGTAAGTCCAACTTCGAGAAGGAGATCAATCGTCGAATCAGACTGGGTTGGGCGGCGTTCGGGAGACTACGCAATATCTTCTCGTCCAATATACCGCAGTGTCTCAAGTCGAAAGTCTTCGACCAGTGTGTGTTGCCAGTGATTACTTACGGATCTGAAACGTGGTCGTTCACTATGGGACTCATTAGGAGGCTCAGAGTCACTCAACGAGCGATGGAGAGGGCAATGCTCGGGGTTTCTCTGCGAGATCGCATCAGGAATGACGAGATCCGCAGAAGAACGAAAGTGACTGACGTAGCCCGAAGAATCGCCAGGTTGAAGTGGCAGTGGGCTGGCCATATTGCCCGGAGGACTGATGACCGGTGGGGTCGGCGTGTTCTCGAGTGGCGACCACGCACTGGACGGCGCAGCGTGGGAAGGCCCCCCACAAGATGGAGCGACGACCTTGTAAAGGTTGCGGGTGTCCAATGGATGCGGACAGCTCACGACCGATCTTTGTGGAACTCTCTGGGGGAGGCCTATGTCCAGCAGTGGACGTCAATTGGCTGATGATGATGATGATTATTAAACAGCGATTACAATGGGATTTGAAAGTACTGTTGACACAACAGTGTGTAAGTCAATCTAGAATATATTCATAGTCATACAGGGTGGCCAAATAAGATATATACACTTTATTTTTGAAATTTTATTCTATACATAACTCAAAAAATATAAAGTATCACTGGTTAAATAAAATTATTTTGGGTCGGCAATTACACATGGAAAATAATCAGACAAATATCCACCTCCAGTAGCATCGCAGATGCCAACCCTTTTCATCGCATTTTTCATCACTTTTTCACACATTTCCGGCGTTATTTCAGTGATCGTGGTTCGAGTATTTTGTTTTAATTGCTAAACGTTCGTTGGTCAATTAGAAAAGACAAATCCTTTTAAATAACCCCACAGAAAAAATGTCAATGTCAATGTGGGGGCCGGTTAATGTCACCTTTTTATTACACTTGCTGTCTAAGCGCGCCATTGCTTGCATGCATAGCGGGAGTAATAGAAAAGTGAAATTCCCTAGGGAGTAATAGAAATGTCAGTACGTCATTTAATAATATTTTGTCTTAAAACTTATTTTTTTGAAAGAGAAATTCTGAAACTATAAGACATAGTAAGTAGTATTTGTTCTTAGGGACCGTAATTAATTATCTATCATCGATTTTGATTAAAAAACTGCATTTATACATTAGAAAAAAACGTGTTGAATATGTGAAAACAATGTATTTTATTAATTTTAGACATCATGTTTCTTAGGGGATATGGTTCCTAAAAACAAATACTACTATTTACTGCTTAAGACAATGATACAATGGACATGAATGGAATGAGACAATGGATATCCGAACAGAAATAGTGCAGATAAGTTTATTTTTTCAAAACAACCGGATTCGATTCCCCTTCTGGGTAGTTTTTTTTTCAAATATATTAATGCAGTTTTTTTGTTTATTAAAATCGATGACATGGTTCCTAAGAACATATTTTCGTATATCCGATAGTTTCAGACATTCCCATACTGACTGATTTTAATGAGCCACCCTGTATTTTAGTAAAGCAACAATAGCATAAACATATAATATACATAATATCATATATTATATGTATAATATCACTGTTACTGATGTCAAGCCTCCGCAGCCTACGTCTACCCCTTACTATCGGACGGTCCGTGTGCTTGTTTGCCACCATTATACAATTATCACTAATAATTAATACACGTGCGAAAAGGAAATTCGTAACTCGTGTAGATTGAAAGCACTCCCTTCGGTCGTGCTTTAATTTATCTCCACTCGTTCCACTCCACATAATTTTTTTCGCACTTATATCGTAATTTACTATTTTACTTTCGGAAAGTCGTTACAATTGTCACAAGGTTTAGAACGATTTTTGTAAATTCTTGATATGAGGTTCGACCTATGTTGGAATTTCGCTACAATTGTCGTATTTTTGTGACAATAGGTACATATATAATTTTGCTTCGCTTAAAAGACGGTATTTATTGTTGATTGCTAAAAGTTCTTGCAATATATTTGAAACACAAACGACCACACGCACGGCCGTTTGATGATCAGTGGTAACCGTAGCCCATGGACGCCTGCAATGGGAGAAACAATCAATTTACAATTCTCGGACTTGTCACCGTGGTAAAATAGGATCCGCAAATGACTTTTAGGTATCCTGTTCACCCTTTATACTTTTTTAGTTTCGTTCAAATAAATCATTTCCTAGCTTTACGATTTTATTTACTTATCCCATATTAATATGATTACATCAATAAAAAATCAAAATTGAATTTATGCATTTTTCGATAATGATGCTTGAAAACTTCTCTTTTATCTAAGAAACTCATTTACCTACTCACCCACAACAGTGCCGTCAAAATCATTGACATTGACAACTTAAAGGAGTAGTAATGACAACATAGTAACAAATTAAAATAAACTATGTGACGCAGACTTAAGGTGTATTTCCTATAAATGTTTCGATCTTTATGATCATCCTGGCTGCTTCGATATCTTTGAGTCATGTTCGTTCCGATATCTTTACCTACTTGTACGTTACGAATTTATTGAAAAGTGACTGCTCCTAAATTTATGACCAATTACACGCTCCCAAATCATTGCCATTTTCTCACGTAACGAATTTATTGAAATTTTACGTTGCTCCGATTTATTTGGGGACCTCGACCGCTACCATATATCTGATGGCGACGTACAATGAAATATAGCAGGACACTGGGAACCCGAACTGTTCAGGCTGCGTAGGTATATTTAATTATTTACCTAATAGAGATATAAAGCCTATTAAGTTTGAGCCTGTTAAGTATAGGACTCTCCTCAAACTTGCAATGAAATAAACACTCAGTAAATTTTCACAGTATAAAATATAAAAAAAGACGAATCTACAATTTGTTTTAATCTCTTTGAGGTAATCTTTTAGGTACCCGGTAACATTTATGTTCTATGTTGTCCATTGTCCAATGTCAACATGTTGTGTCACTTATAAAAAGAAGGTTACTTCCGTTACCTAGATTTACTTCCTTTCCGTAAAGTAAGTAGGTATTGAGTACCCATTATTAACCGACTTCAAAAAGGAGGAGGTTAACAATTCGTCGAAATCTTTTTTTTTTTTTATGTATGTTCCCCGATTACTCGAAGACGCGTGGACCGATTTGAAAAATTCTTTTTTTGTTTGAAAGGGTATACCTTCTAGTTGGTCCCATTGTCACCGAATTCTGATCTGATGATGGGATCCTGGAGAAATCGAGGGAACTCTTCAAATGTTGTAGGCACACATGACATTTTTAATTTCTTTTCGAAGACTAATCAAGTATTTGCGTCTAGTCATGAACATTTTAAGTTAGTGATCTGATGATGGAAGGTACAACTCCTTAGCAATTAGGAGTTGGGGTATAATTCTTTAAGTATAACATATTTCATGTATTTTGGAAGCTATTCGCATAGTTATGACATGTTGGTTAGCGGTTAGTGATTCTTTAAATAATATAGGCATGCTAAGGCTTGGAAGCTATTTGAGTATTTGCCTTTAGGTGGTCATCCTTTCATGTTGGTGAGCTGATGATGAAAGGTACAACTCCTTAGAGATTAGGAGTTGGGGGACAATTCTTTAAATATAACATATTTCATGTATTTTGGAAGCTATTCGAGTATTTGCGTTTAGGTGGTCATCCTTTCATGTCGGTGAGCTGATGATGGAAGGTACAACTCCTTAGAGATTAGGAGTTGGGGGATAATTCTTTAAATATAACATAGTTCATATATTTTGGAAGCTATTTGAGTATTTGCCTTTAGGTGGTCATAGTCTCATATTGGTGAGCTGATGACGAAAGGTATAACTCCTTAACGATTAAGTAATTCTTTGAATGTAACAACTGTCATACATTTTTGATATCTATTCAAGTTTTTGCTTAGTAGTTATGACATGTTGGTTAGCGGTTAGTGATTCTTTAAATAATATAGGCATGCTAAGGCTGTTACCTATAATCTTTGAAATTATTCATACCTACTGATGATACACTGTATACCTCCTCGATAATGGGATAATTCTTTGAATATTTAAGTTATCCAGTTCAGGTCTTCTGGCCTATTACAGTGCAGTGCATACTAAATAACGATTTTACACTACTAAAATGCGTAAAATAAAATATTTTAAAATAAAAATAAAACCGCCTTCAAAAATTCGCCCGAACTAAAAAGTAAAAAATAATTTTATTTCCTACTTCTTAGGATTTCCTACCCAAACCTTTAAACCTAGGTATCCTACAGGTATCCTACAGATTTCTTAGAAGTCGGTGCCAAGCCAAATATGTTCACTTCGCGAGTATATGACTGTATTTGATAGATTTTTGTCTATAGTCAAGTCATAGAACTTACTGTCACACCGGTTATGCTTTCATCAAAATAACTGAGGTAGATCATTCTGTTGATAACAACATAATCGGACTGACAGTAAGTTACAAAGCTCTATCTAATACGAGTATATACCTATGAACGTATTTGGCTTGGCACCGACTTCTAAGAAATCTGTAGGATACCTGTAGGATACCTAGGTTTAAAGGTTTGGGTAGGAAATCCTAAGAAGTAGGAAATAAAATTATTTTTTACTTTTTAGTTCGGGCGAATTTTTGAAGGCGGTTTTATTTTTATTTTAAAATATTTTATGTACATATCAAGTTCAGTTATCGTCATCGAAACGAACCCGTGGTACTTCCGAGTTCAATTTAACGTACACTCAACCAAACTAGGCCTCTCTAGAACTATGTCATAGTGACAAGTAAGTCAAGTAATAAGAGATTTCTTACAATTTGATTTATGACTTTACTTGACATGGTTCCTGAGTCCTGAATGGCCTAGGTTTCCAATTGGGTGTTACGTAATGACGTTTTATTGCAAGTTTGACAAAAATGAATTTTATATAATTAGTAAAAATCATTGTTTTTAACCGACTTCAAAAAAGGAGGAGATTTTGAGAACATACATACAAAAAAAAACAGTCGAATTGAGTTCGACTGTTTTTTTTTTTTTATGTATGGTATGTTACCCAATATCTCAGAGAATCGTGAACCGATTTATTTATTTTTTTGTAATTGAACGTGTATTATTACCCCGAGATGGTCCCGTTGGCACCAAGTTGGGGTCTGATGATGGGATCTTGGAGAAATCGAGGGATCTCTTCAAATGTTACATGTACCTACAATACCTACATGTATGGCGCTTCTGGTAATTTTAATTCATTTACAAGCATTTGCATTCAGAAAGTAGGATTTGATGATAGGAAACCAATGATGGAAACAAATCGGGGATCATGGAGAAATCGGTTGAAGTCGGTTTTTAAAATTTTTAATTTGGTGATTATTGTTACATCGCTTATTGATTTCCGTGCAGTCGAAATGAAAAGTACTTAGTATGTTTATCTTGGGTGAAAGCGCCCATTTCACCCTCGAACTATTGGCGCTCTCTCTTCATTTGATCGCCAAAATATCTCGGATGAAATGCGTCGCTTTCAAGTCTTTCTGCCCTGTAAACAATATAGGTATTATTGAATACAAAAATATATCCAAGTTAAACTCTGTGTTAAAATATTATCGAACCGGATTACCGTATTTTAGTCGATGATTGCTCCAACGCCCGACGCGTACGTACCGCGGGCCTGCGCCCTGCTAGAACGCCTGCTAGTTAGTACTCGTTCTAGCAGGGCGCAGGCCCGCAGTACGCGTCGGGCTTTGGCCGAGGGTGCTCCGGACGAGGACCCTCTTAATGGGTCGAAACATGTCGAGCAATCATCGACTTAAATACGTGAGTAACGCGGTTCTATAATATTTTAATACGTTTGAGTCTCACGTTAGTTATAATTCAAAAATTCCGTGATTAAACTTTTTGGTCGATGTTGCTGTTGCAATTAAATTTGATTAGCGTGAAATCCTGATTCTTTCCAAACGGCTAGTTTTCTTCAGATTCTTTCGGAAAAAATCAATGAATGTTTCCATTTTAATTTTCAACTTTAAACCAATGGTTACATTACAATGCATTAGGTTTGTTCATATACGCAAGTACGAGTAGGATGGGTAAAAATTTAATGCAAACATACACCTTAAATTCTATATCTGACGATTCCATTTCCAAATGCTTCTATTTTTGAGATATCGCTATTTCGCTTAGCAGTAGCAGGGCAGAGTTAGTAAGAAGCACACTTTGAACTTTGGCTGCAGCTCTTCAATTAATGAATTAACCGTTAGCGTACGTTAGGTTTAACCTAAACTTGGCAGAATATTAAAAAATCGTGCATTCTAGCCTCTTCGCTACTGTGTAGAGCAAAAAATGTCTTGAAAAAATACAAAAAGTGGATCAAAAAGTATGTATCTTATAAGATACACTGCCAAGTTAAGGGCTCGATACGTAGCATAGTAAGCAGTAGCCGTACACCATGAGATTCCGCGGCGTACTGAATATACTAAACGATACTCCTCCTGGAGTATGTGTGGCTGCTCCCGCGTTTCCGCTACTGCAGCTGTGGCCGGGTCGCATCCCACAAGGGTGGGACGGTCGTTGCACCGTCATTTGGGGACGGTGTTGAGAGGCTGTTGAAGGAAGATTTGCCATGGGCATGGCGAGAGAGAAAATGATTTTGGTGATGATGATGCGGTAAAGGCAAGTTAAGGCAAGGCAAAGTTCGATCTGAGAGAGATCTGAAAAGGAAGACAGATGGATAGAGAGAGAGGCTGGTGCTCGATGCTCGATGCGCGGCTGTCGGCGCGTCGCTAGCGGCAGTGCTGGCTCGTCGTTGAGAGTCTGCTGCTAGAAAAGAGAGAAAATGTCACCGCGGCGTAATTAACACGCGGTTGCTTTCTATCCAACTCGCTCGCCCCAATATGCGGGTACAAGCGGGATGCATAGAAAGTAAGACACGCGCTAATAACTAGCGGTAGCTCTCGGCTTCAACGACGCGTCAAGCAATATAATCATAATTTTATCGTTAATTTTATCTGAGCCTATTTAACCTCGTGAGGCCCTGAGTCATATACCTATATATTACATAGCATTTTGACTTTATAGATATAGTGTCAAAGTTGAAATTCGGTTGAAGTAAGTGACGTCACCAGGCCTCAGGAGGTTAAATCTAGTTTTAGACAAGGGCTAATTAAACTAATTGTAATTATGTAGAGGGTACCGATGATTGTAACAGGAAAATTTGTATTGATCAAATAATGTTATTGGCAACCGTTCCCGGTTGTCTTATCTTTGCAGACCTCATTTGAATACATTAACCCGTGTAATCAGCATAGATATTTAATTAATTCCCTGATGACATTGTCAAGCGCGCATAAAAACAAACGCTTTAATCATTATTTTCCGCCGCAATCATTAATACGTTAAGGAGATTAAAAAATTATTTTGTTTTGATAAAATTGTACTGTAGGTACAGATACTCTCAACCAACTGGAACTCTAGGTGACTCTAAAACCGTGTCAAAATGACAGTATCTAAAGGTGCCTTAGGCACTGGTCTAACCGCGAGCTACTAAGCTATGAACTATGAACTTAACCCCTTTCATAAACGTCTGCTAACTTAACAAGCCGCTAATAATTGTTTGTCCCTTTTGCTCTTATGGACACATTGTTAAGGCCGAAAGGGACAAACAATTATTAGCGGCTTGTTAAGTTAGCAGACGTTTATGAATAAGGGGGTATATTACGAACAAAAGATACGCGCTCCTGTGCAAATAAAAGAGACACGGCGATACTCGCCCAGCGCCCAGCCATCAGCTAGGTATCACCGCCGGGCGAGTATCGCCGTGTCTCTTTTATTTTTAACGCGGCATTTAGACTGAGTCGGTCGTCGTATCAAACAATGTTCGTTGCCTGGCAACCTCATACTTTAATTCGACCGCATTAGGCCAACGACGAAGTGTAATTTTACAATCTGATTATACAAGGTGCCCACGAGGAAAGGGAAAAATTCTAACAGCATATTCCTGAGACTAAAAGAAGAAAAAAAAGTTAAATGAGTTTTGGTCAAATCTGCAAAAAAAAAATTTTTTTTTTAGTTTTATTTGATCTTTTGAATGCCTTTATACACAAAAAAAGGATTTTATTTTATATAACTATCTCAAAAAATGCATTTTAAAGTTTTTTTTTACATTTGCTAGGTAATTAAAAATATTTTAGTTCATTTGATTTCTGTCAATTAAGTGTGACAAGACTAAGACAACATGGTAACAAAATCGTTTCCTAAAATGCGTTTATCATAAAATAACGGTCTAAAACGGTTTTAAGAAAAAAATAATTTTTCCCTTAAAATAGACTGAATCCAGAAAACTTCATATGACATTTTTTACTTCAAATTTCGTCAGAAATCCGCTGTTGAAATTTTTCCCTTTCCTCGCGGGCACCATGTATAATAAAGCGCACTACTTTGACATGGTTCCCGACTTTCCCGAGTACCCTAGGGCTCCAATTGGTTAACTGTACTGTTCTACTGTTAGCTGCACAAATGGATAGCCCATTCTTGAATGCATTGCATGCCTTTTCACTGCTGAGTGTACCTCGGCCTCTAATCTTGGCATCTCTAGAAGGACACCGACATAAATATTGTATGGATAAAGTTTTGAATTTTAGTGAGAATATTTATCCACATATAGGTACTTAAGTATTTCCCTACATAATATTTCACACTTTGGATCATGTCATTCATAACTAAGTACTTATCTCAGCATTTATCCCGACCCCACGCAACTCTATGAAATACCGAGCTGTTAGGTAAAAGATATATACCTATTTAGACAACTGTTTGTTTATTTATAAATGGATGCCAGTAGGTATTTTTTGAAGTGTACAAACATTTGAAATATGTAGATAAAACAACATATTTTTGTAGGTAGCAACAATCTTATCAACAGTCTACGAAGTTCGATTTGTTTATTTGATAAGATGTATCGGCGTGTATGGATCGATCGATTACCTAACTATTTTACAGCTGCATTAAAAACACACCTCAGACAGTGGCGGTAAAATGTATGAAACAATCGCGTTGGTACCCACAGTCTAAGCCCGTGTACCATGCTTGTGCGTGTGAGATAAAGACATGCCTTGGTAACTGTGCGGTCACCAGACCAGCGCACTTTCGATGGGAAGCAGGGTGTGTCCATACTACCTTGCTAGTACCTACCCTATACCTACCATATTTTATCATACTGTGGTAAAACTCAAAACATGCGCCCTTAGCTGCTGTTTGACGTCCTTTCATACATATCGTATAAATGGGCAATTTTACTTTTTGGGTGACCCAATTAGCGCGAAGTTAAAAATCTTAATTTCAGTCAGCTTCGTAACGTCAATTAAGTACAAAATCTTTAGGAAGTTAAAATCGATCGGCGTTTTTATATTATAATATGGCTTATAGTTTGTAAAATGAACACCAAAATCGAGATATATCGAAATTTAGTGCTTAATTGTCGTTATGAAGCTGACTAAAATTAAGGTCTTTTAACTTCGCGCTAATTGGGTAACCCAATAAGTAAAAATGCCCAAATGTACTCATATTGACTTATTGCATCTCTCACAGGCCCACCGAGTTTACCAGTGTACGGAGCCTACTTCTTACTCCACGCCATATCACCGAACAACTTAGCAGAAGCCTTTCTGAAGCTTGGGAGACGGTATAAGACGGGGCTAGTGGGTTGCTACCTGGGATGTTTCCCTACGGTGGTCGCTAACGACCCGGCTCTTGTCAAAGAAGTCCTCAACAGAGAGGAGTTTGATGGACGTCTGGACATCATTGTTGGGAGGCTACGGTCTTTCTGGAAAAGGCTGGGTTAGTATCTCGATATTCTTTATATTTAGTGTAACTAAATAGATGAGACAGATTGGGCATTGACATAGCAATGAGTTCTCATAGAGTTTACTTACTTTGAATCAGCTCCGAAAGATAACCTAAACCTAGGTAAACAAATAGTTTTCTACTGCTAAGATCAACGTAACAACAGACTTCAAAAAAAGGAGGAGGTTCTCAATTCAACTGTATGTTTTTTTATGTTTGTTACCTCAGAACCTCCGACTGCGTGAACCGATTTAGATGTTTTTTTTTATTTGAAAGATAATGCTTACCGATTGGTCCCATTTCAATTTGGTCCAGTTCTGACAATGGCATGCATGAGAAAACCATATAAGTCATAAATTTGCATTAAGCATGTCCACGTCCACGACAAATGGACAAATAACTCAACAATAAGGCGAACCGGTTTCGATCATTATTTTTAACTGACTTCAATACAAACCAAAATGGTCGCGTTGACACCAAGTAAGGGTGTGATGATGGGATCTTTGAGAAATCGGTTGAAGTCGTTTTCTTTTGTTTTTCATTTGCTGATTACGCACGTCATTTAATTGCAGGAATATTCTTCACCGACGGTTACTTCTGGCACACCCAGCGGCGGTTTTCGCTCCGGTACATGCGCGACTTTGGATTCGGGCGGCGCAGTGGCAAGCTTGAGGATGCCATCGCTCACGAGATTAAGGAGATGATCGACATGAGGATCAACGGTCCGAGGAATGATGACGAAAAGGTATGTAGGTACACGTAGGCACTTAAGGTGTGTTTTATTCCCATTTCGTAAAGGTAAATATGGAAATTACGAAGAATTTTGGATTACGAAGAAAGATTGGCAAAAGATTTCCTAAATTTTAGGATATTGCCTTTATATGTTTTAAATTTATAGGATTTGTCATATGATAGGTACCTATATTTTACTCGAAAACTGTAAAATTATTTACGAACGTACTACGCAACATGCCTATCTTTGGACTCACATGTCGACTTAAGAAAAAAACTGTGAGTAGGGGGGTAACCGAAAAAAAATTTTTTTTTCTTTATTTTATTCTATCACTTTGTCGGTGTGATAAATATGTAGGTTAATAGGTTTCAAGTTTCTAGTACTAACGGCCAAGGAGCTTTGCTGTGGACAGACAGACGGACATGGCGAAACTAGGTACATACTTATAAGGGAATTTACTACATACGAGCCCCGATGCAGTGGAGTTCGTCTAGTTCGAAACAATTTTTACTTGAATATTTTAAAAATGATCACATTATGCTAATGATAAATTGTATG
>JALPQI010019698.1:0-23503 GCA_025490895.1 Thaumatotibia leucotreta | reverse complement strand
GATATACAGACAGACGGTCATTAACTCGTTATGGTATGTACGGTATTATTAAAGACAGGTGGCAGGGGAGTACCAATCAGTGTCGATCATTTCAAATATTATCTTAAGTATTATAAAATTGATCTCCACATGACCAATGTAGCAATGTACAAGTTGCAAAAGATTCTCAAACTTGCGGGAATATACTCGGAAATTACCGAGAATTTTCATGAGAATTTAAGAGTAAGTTCTCATTGAGAATGTTTCCTTGAGAACTTATAAGAAAGTGTTATGAGGAATATTATATTTCACAAATTGAATAAACAACGCATAAAATATACCGTAAAGGCATATATATACAACGGTTTTGGCATGATTAGATTGCTTGTAAAATTTAAATTGCCGAGAACATTATCTATAGAAGTTTGGCAATTTATGAAACTTCTCCTCGGTACATTGCTAGGCCAATGTCATGTTTACCACTCCAGTTTTTAATAAACTCTTATAAACCGAAATTGGTACCTAATTTTCTTCTGAGCGTTTTCATTTTATTTTCAGGCATATTTACTTTATATTTACAGAGTGTTAATTAATTAGTAATAACTTATGAATTTAATTTTCTGAAATGTTGTCAGATTATTAAATTATGTTTATTGGATTTCTAGTAGTATTTGCGTAGCAAAAATGTTTATTTATTGTTTTTGAAATTTGCACTTCACTAACTCTTTCATGATTAATTTGAAAATATTATAATTGGATTCAATTAACTTGTAATTAAATATTACGTCTACGTTCACTTTTAACAAGTTCTTGAATAATTTTGATATACAAATCTTAATCTTAAAGTCAGCGGAGTATAATATTTAAAATTAGTATTTTAAAATGTTACTTTTTAGGGTTCCGTAGCCAAAATGGCAAAAATGGAACCCTTATAGTTTCGCTATGTCCGTCTGTCCGCAGCATAGCTCAATGGCCCTTAATACTATAAATCTGCAATTTTGTACAGGTATACATATTAATAATGCCAACAAAGTGGTACAATAAAAACTGTATAACAAAGTGGTACAATAAAGGCCCAACTGGTGAAGTGGGGATGATTTTTATTCTTTTCTGTAATTCTATGGTGTCTTAAAAAGAATAAGGGTCTTAGAAGAAAGTTTTTTTCTACAGTCAATATTTTTGGAGTTAAACGCTTCAGAAAAAAAACACCCCCGTCTTACTTTTGATCCGTAGGTTTAAAAACTATTAAAAAAATCATGAGTAGTGGGCTTATAGAATACTTTAAAATAAAACTATTTCAAACGTAATCGGCCTAGCCGTTTTTGAATAACTACGGAACCCACACGGAGCATGGCCCGACATGCTCTTGGCCGGTTTTTTAGACAACTTCATACACCTACTCAGCACGAAATGATTCACAGTAGTATGATCAGTAGTGCGGCGCAATGAAAATCTGGTTAATTGATTTGCCTACACGAACGTGTATCGAATAGGTATGTGAACCGATTTCCGTGTATTTACGATATTCGATTAACTCGTAAGAAGCAATTCACGACTCTATTTTATTTGGGGCGCTAATTAATAAAACACGGTTGGCGGCGTCTGCATGTAACAGATAATTAAGTTACGTTCACAAGTGATGCTCGGCTTCTTTGTAAATAGTAAGAGGGTTCACTACAATAAATAAAATAAACCTGTACATGAATTCATGCAAGATTTATAACAAAAAAGTCTGACATTATTAACATTACATATTTTATTAAGTACATTATATCACATCAACGCCCTAATTTTAAAAGGAGCTGTTTTCTGTATTTATTTGATTTTCTGTAATATAGAATAAAACATTATTTCTTATTTAAATAAACGACATCGATACGACCAATACGATGTTCTTGACAGGTGGGCAGGTGGGCTGACATTCAAGGGCCTGGTTAAGAATGTCGCCAACACTATATTGAATTATGGTGATCATTAACTCTAATAATCAACATATTCAAGATCATCTGAATCTCGTTATATATTGATTTTTAATTTTTTTTAGATAACCCCGTAAGGCCCAACGTCATAATTTTAGGACATCTAAAAGCCATAAACCATTTTAACCCTTTAATAGACAAGACTCAAAAAAATCGTGGGTTCAAGCGTCAACGCCATTTGTACATATTATATTACGAAACATTCTGTACAAGAAAAAAATACAAAAAGATAGTGCTATAGGGTAGTCGTTTTTGAGACCGGTGCCCCATAAAGGGTTAATTGTATTTTGTAAGGTCTCAAAATCTGGGTTATAATAGAATGGACCTTACGTAGTTGAAGTGACAACTCCAACCTACATACTCAATACACACCTAGTGACGTCTTAATTGTGTTTTCTCAAACTTGCTACGGAATGTTGATGTTACTTACTTTAAATTAAACCCGGAAATACTATGTATCCGGTGTCATGTGCTAAGATGATATGTAAAGAGATTTCATGTATTTATTTCACACCTAGGACTGCAAACAGACTGTCTTTTGTTTTGAAACGTCAAATTGTGACACTAGGTCTTGACATTCAGCCACAGAAAAAAAATAACCTTAGAACTAATGTCTATACCACCAGGTAAAAGAATACCTCAAACAGATTAAAAAAAATTTAGGCGCGAATGTTTTTTTTTAATGTTTTACGATTCTGTACTATTGGTATATTTACAAATGAAATAGTATGGTTCGGCGAAATCAGTTTGTTTTATTTCATGGCAAGTTTGAGAAAAGCACTAGGTATACAAATCTGGGCGGAAAACAGGATTACAGGCCAAGTAGATATATCTGGCCGAAGGAACTGAGGCCAGATAGAGATACGCGGCGAGATATACTGTCGCGCCAAACTGTGTCTTCGTTTCCCGTCTTCTATAGTAATGTAGGTACTATTACAGAAATAAAATGATATTTATCCAATGTAGGATCCAATTTAAATAATACTTTAAATTTGATCATTTTTGTTACCATGAGTGTCCAAAGCCAGTTTTTAACTAATATAAGACATTTTCTAGGTGTATTTTGACTAACGACATTTCGTAAGACTAGGCAATACAGCACAAATGGAAAGAGTTGTTTTCCAGGCATGGTTTCAAATGATTATGCACGCAGTTTGGATAGCAGATGTCTGCCAAAAATTCAAATCAGATGTACAAAAACAAGACTCGAAAACAAAGTTTACCACCTATTTTTCTCCCGACGGAGTTTTAAACAACCCATTCAATCTTACTTAATAATTTACACTCTCACTCTTTAGGTAACTTGCAGTAAAAGCTACCAACCGCACGATCGTACGCCCGAAAGTCGACCTCGACAGGATTACAAACCCTCAAGGATAATGGATACATATTTCACAAGTTACTTCAGGCATCTTGTTTACTCTAACGCCTATTTGTCAGCATGTGATAAGGATAAAGATAAAACGTATTGCTTGATCCGGGTGTAGAGAGTGAAGTAATCGCTCAACTTAATCTTACTTTTAAATTAATATTCTGAAAAATACTAACTGTTTTGCAGATAATTCGCAAACGCGTAAATAAATTCAAGTTCAAGAATTTTCGCCTGCTATCACCGAATGAAAAATAAATCAAATGCTGGTCCCATATTACACCAGATTAACTTTTTAATGATCCTTTTACAAGGGTGACCCAAATTAAACTGGCCGTTTTCGCTTAGCAATCACAAAAAGCCTATTTCGATATTGGGCTTCTTCATCTCAATTAGGGAATACGCGACCGTTGACTGTTTCGGCCCGCACTGGTTAGAACGGGAGTCAATGCGTTACGAGTATATCGCAGGTTTGATTTTATTTGTATTTAAATGTTCATTATATTAATTTACACTTTACAGTTAAAGGTTAACTCACGTCTTCACTGATTCCGGTCCGGTCTGTCTAACAATTCGTTTTCTTCTTCGTTGGATAGTTTACCTGTATGCTTAGCACAGGATTGGCGCGACAGTATCTCGCCGCGAGATAGACTATCCGTCCCTTTTTTGTTAATATAGCTAGTAAAGGACGCGAGATCTATCTCGCGGCGAGTATGTTGCACCAATCATGTGCTAAGCCTACCTACTTGTTGCGATATGGTCGAGTCTTATCTTATTCGTCTCTTAGGAGCACAGGGCATTAAATGCAATCGCATGAAATCGGTTGATGTGATATTGATTTATTCGTCTATTTGTCGTGCTCATGCTTAATGCTATGACTGATGGTTTTCTCATGGATGCCATTGTTAGAACACGACCAAATTAAATTAGGACCAATCAGTAAGCTTTCAAACAAAAAAGAATCATCAAAATCGGTTAACCCAGTCGGAAGTTATGAGATAACAAACATAAAAAAATATAGTCGAATTGATAACCTCATCCTTTTTTTTAAGTCGGTTGAAAAGTCAGAAGTCAGAAGTTGTGGTTACCTACAAAGGGATAAGCATCAGCCACGAATCATCAATTTATTTATAGAATGTAAGATGTGTTATCTGTTGGTAATCCTTAATAAACAAAAGTAAAAAAATAAAATAAGCCTGTATCTACTGGGATTTCTAATTCACTGGACAAACTTTAGGGGGTTCATTCTGAGGTCATATTTGTGAAGTTATACTGTGGTACCGATACCCGATTTGAGAAAAAAAAAATCTGATGTTCCATACTAACTGAGATACTTATTAGTAGGCGGAAATGTATGAGACAACCGATTTTTTCTCGAATTTTAGAGGGATACCTTTAAATCTTACCTACCCTACCTTTAATCCCGTATATTGTTTTAAATATTTGGAATTATTGCTGGGTATATCCAGTAGATTATACATTAATTTTGGATCGTAATAACAAATTCTCTGAAGCATAATGCAGTATTAGAAACCAGGTAGGTACCTAATAAATTAACTTGATTTAACTAAATAACTTCTTTGACCTTTCATATTGAATTAAAAAATCTAGTTAGTTGTTTCATTATAAAATAGCCGATGAAAGCAACACAAATTTAACGTGACTCCCGGGCAAGTTCGTTAGTAGCATCGAACCGCACATCACAAAGGGTTTCATGGCCTTTATTCCTCACTAATTGTTAGCAACTGGTACCTATTACTTTAACTAGGAAATACATTGAATTACCGCCAGGTATTCGTTAAATGGAGAAAATAATATATTATGTATAATTTTATACGGTTAAACATTATAAATAGAAATTTGATTTAAGTTATGTTTACAAATTTTTGAAAATTATATAAAATTTCTATAAATATACATTTACTTGAAGTTATTATTATAGCCTTTGCAATAACTTAAAAAAATGTAAACTAACCTAAAACTCGCATTATTCCTTGATACCCACTTTTAGAACGCAATCTTAGTTTTAATACCAACTTAAAACCTTAAGCCTTGAGTTCTCATACATTGTTTGTAAAATTATTGATTATTAGCATAAAAATATATCTGCTAACGTGTTTCACGATATGTATCAAAGGAAATACTATGGAAAGTCAGCCATATCTTTTATTTTTTTTTATTTTACTGGTGATCTACAACTAAAACTAAAATGGTAGTTTACGTTGTAAGGCTTGTCACCTTAATGGAACTGGTATAATGCCATACCCGTAGATAATCAATTTATTTGAACACATAATATTAATGAATAACAAACCATATGATTTATTATTTTCATTAGTCTAAATGAGTCGAATTTTCGATAATTGACGTAAATGAACTAATTACTAACACATCATGGTAAAAGAAGCGTTTAGCATCTTCATTAAAAATAACACAAAACAATGTTACTTAGCACAGGTATGAATGTACGTACAACACATGTTACTCACACAATAGTATGAATGATATTAACACTGTGACCTTCCTCGAATAACTATCTAGTTATAAATACGCTGCTAGTACTATCTTTATCAATGTTGTATTTTTACATCAAATTCAATGAACTCTGCGTCACTAGTATTATTGCATTAATTTACGCATTGTTTATATTTATAAATGAAAGACTGCGATGACATATTTCTACAGCGAAGGAAATATATTTCTTAATACAGAATATAGGCTGTTCTACAGGATGGGCAGTGTAACAGGAAAAAAATACAGTACTTTACCCTCCAAAACATAAATAGCTGATTCCTTAAGATAAACTTTAGAATTAAAATGGACACAAAGTGGCGACTTGCTACTTGATGTGACTTGAAAATTTGAATTTGAATCATATTTTTCTGAATTCGTAAAAAGAAAATGGAACACACGTTTGTATTTCCTACTGTAGATTGTCTAAGACCAATGTAACTTTTTTGCTCCCCTAAATCCTTTTTGTAGGTGACATTTTAATGGAAATCAAAAGCTACTAATTTTGAAACAAATCTCAATAAACAAAGCCCTTTTCACTTAATTAACGATGGTTAAACCTTACCTACCCTACCAAACGATGGTTGCCAAACTGTTTGTTGATAAATATCTCCAATTTAACTGATTTGGTTAATTGGAACCTTGAATTCTGTTCCGACGGTCAACTGAAGGCAAAACCATGACCGTAATTGTCAATATTCATTATGCTATGAAATTCGTTGGAACCATTGGCCGAACATTTGTCTCTATTTCATAGCTATTAATATATCCTTGATCCGCAGTTGTAATTATATGGTAAAAATTTCACTTTAAGATTTTTGATTAATATTTATATTCGAAGTTTATAGGTGTATAAACTGATTAATTATGATCAAGAATTAAGAGTATATTGCTATCTTATTTATGTACTTAAATTTTGTAGATTAGTTGTGTAGGTAGATACTCAACCTACATGTACTTGAGTATTCTAAAACCTATTTTCTCGATAAAGGCATTGAAGCAAATCTTAGATGTTTACAACTGCCAGACAAAGCTGGTTGTTTTGTAAACAAAGAATAATGGAAAAGATGTTGATAGAATGATTAATTAATGATTAGTATACACTAATTAGGTGAACGAAAACAACTAAATCCAAATAAATATTATGATAAAATACCAAAAAAAAATCGTACATTCACGATAAGTTAATTTAATTGTTCTGTAAATTAATTGTTCTGTATCCGTGAAGGTCGTTAATTCAATGTCTTTCTTGATAACGGCATACGAAAGGTATAACCAGGGACTTAATTAAATTCCACAAGTTGAATTGAAGATTTTTCTAGTAGAAATGTACTGTAAATAATCATCATCATCATTACAGCCATAAGACGTCAACTGCTGAATCCACATGTACCGGTTAGATGCGACCTGCATCCAACGTGTCCCGGCGACCTTCATAAGGTCGTTTGTCCATCTTGTGGGTGGACGTCCTACGCTGCGTTTGCGTAGCCGTGCTCTCCACTCGAGCACTTTTCGACCCCATCAACCATCTGCTCTGCGTGCCATGTGGTCTCCCCAGTGTCACTTCAGCTTGCTAATCCGCAGGGCTATGTCAGTAACTTTAGTTCGCCTACGGATCTTCTCATTTCTGATTAGATCACGCAGAGAAACTCCGAGCATAGTACAAAACCATGTAAATAATGTCGAAAGTCAACTGTCAACTGTATAGTTCGAGTATGTTGCTTTAGGCATAAGGGCTAAAACTGTAAATTTCAAATGAAAATAGTTTGTGTATATAGTTAAATAGCTATTATTTTTGATTTTAGAAATTACTGAAAAGGTCTTAAATTACTAAGTTTAAATTCTAATAAAATTGTTCCTGCTTATCATCATTGTGATTCTCCTTTAATTAATTTCAATCCAAAAAAATATCTTATATTATACCACTCCTTTTATAGACTGAATGTCTTAAATCAAAAGCTACATTGTACGTATACCAGCTAGCTCTTAAATCACAATTTGAATTGAATTGCAAAATGCACTCAGCCTAGTAGGCCTTTATTTACGATCTGCTTTATGTGAACATGCATATTAATATTGATGATCAACAGTGTATATCCACGAAAAACGTATTTTTTTTTTTTTTTTTATACCACGTCGGTGGCAAACAAGCATACGGCCCGCCTGATGGAAAGCAGTCACCGTAGCCTATGGGCGCCTGCAACCTCAGTGTGTCACATGCGCGTTGCCGACCCAATAAAAATAACGTTGGCACAACAAAGTGGCTCCACTCCACCTGATCGTAAGTGAAAAGTAGAACCCAAATCGCCGCGGCAACGAACAGGAGACAATCATTAACCTGTTAGTTGCCACCGCCTTGCGGGCCCGCTAGATGCTGGTAAATACACCGGCTGACCCCGAAACACGGCAAACACGAAGGTAAGTCATTTCACGGGCGTTTACACCGAATGTACGGTGGTAGCCAACCAGGCGGGTATTAGTAAAAATACCCTACCACCGGCTGAGAAGCTGGTTACTCAGTATTTCCCTTAGTCGACTCCTACGACACCCACGGGAAGAGAGGGGCGGTGATTTTTGTATTCTTACTCCGTCACCGCACGGAGACGTATACTACGGAGACGTATACGTATACTGTGTGTTACCATGATACAGATTTTTATTGGAACCGAAGAATGTACTTCAAAATCAATTATTAATTATTATGTCACTTGCTACGTTTAACAACTAAGCATTAGGTACACGTGTTACATTGATCGTTCGGTGGAAATAAACTTGATTGTACAGTCAATTTAAATATTTATCAAATGTTAATACCTGAAAACGATTGCTAGTAATGCGTATTATTATCTATTTTTGTAAAAGCTCGGGTTATGATAAAACACCGTATTACATTAACTACTATTATTTGATTACTAACCAAGAATTAGGGACCCGAGAGAAACAAAGTCAATAAGAGTATTCCGCCCGGAACTTACAAAAATATGAAAGGACACACAAGTTTCCATCTGTGAGATCGAAAAACACTAAAAAAGTCATGAATACTTTGAAATAAAACTTGAAAATCATCGGCCTAGCCGTTTTTTAATACCCACGGAACCTTCGAGCATGGCTCGACACGCTCTTGGCCGGTTTTTTTTACAATAATTATTAACATAAGGGTAAATTTCAAACTACTCTACACAAACACAGTATTGATGATATTGAAAACAGCTACTCCGGGTGGATCTTTTTTATAGAAAATCATTTGTATTATTTGATCTATAGTTAACTTGAATAAATGAATAACAATATGTAATATGAAATATGATATTCATACCTCGTGAATCAAAAGATAAGCATAAAATGTGATGTCACAGAAGACTTATAATACTTGTACTGAACTTAGTTTGACGTCAACCCCCCAGCAAATTGTGGAAGGTTCCATTGTCTCAACATACACGTACAAATGTACATACTACATTACCAGACGTACGAACACTACATACTCGTACAAGACATACTACTCGGTTAGCAATATGGGAGTATACTGTAAGACCTATATCTTAAGACCGCATTTTCTTTGTTTTTTTCGTGACATTTCCATAAAGTTTTCTTAAACCCCTATTTTTATGACGAATCGTGGTTGAAATATGGCCCCAATCCTTTTAGAAGACTATGTTAGCCACAAACTTTGTTGTTTTATTCAAATTCGTACGAGAGCAAAAGAGTTAGTTCGTTTAAAAAACATCCCAGCATATTCGAGCTTTGGTGTCTTCACAAATATTATGATGAAAAACCTGCGTAAAATAAAATAAAAGAACTTTTTCAAATTTGTGATAATTACATGTACAAGTAACTAGCTAGAATGGGAAACTCATAATGGAACCAACATATTTATGAAATATCAATTATACCTATCTGAAATGTTGTTAATAATTTGAAAGATTAAGAAATAAATAACCTTTTACGAGTTATTATATATAAATTACGGTCCATTCATCCTTAGTTGTCTTATCTAGTAAACAACTTTCTAACCTAAGAGTACACGTTCACTGTTGAAAGCTGCTGTTTCCTTGCTTAAAAATTAAGCAATTTACTAATCAATACGGACGGACTGCACAATTACAAACTCAGGTATAGTTCGAGAAATATAAATTGAACGTTTGTTGTTGCTATAATGTAGGTAGAAAGTTACCAATTTATATTTCACGAACTATATTTTGGTATAGGCGAATATGGCAGTTGACAACAGAATACGTGTACTTTTAGGTTAGACAGTTATTTACTAGATAAGACAACTAAGGATGAATGTACTTTACAACGTACACGGTGTACGAATATATGAAGAACCTATTCCGGAGGCCATAAAACATAATTTGTATGTTTTCGTACATAGCTAAAAATATTGTGTATGAAAACGCACAAAAAAAAAAACATATCTCAAGAAGGTTCTTGTACGCGGTTGAAGTTATGCCGTTTCCGTATGTTAAACTGTGTATCCAAATAGTACGTAGTGTACGTACATTGTAAGTCAAATGCCTGCAAGTGCAAATAAATTAAGTGTGATAAAATACGAGTCGGTACCTATAGCATATGAGGGACCATCTCTTGTTCATTTTCCTCGGAGCTCGTGCTTACATATTTGATGACTCGTCGAGTAAGTATAATAAAAGTGCTCACTAGGGATTTTTGAATCAAAATACAACCTTCTCCGGCGAATTTATTTCTTTCTAGCGTCGTAAACTTTAGTAAGTACTTATGTACTTAACAAAACAAATATTCTGAGACACGGTATTGTTACGTAATTATACTGAAACACGTCATATTACGTCATCAGCCTGTCTCAGTTCACTGCTGGACGTAGGCCTCTCCTATTAACTATGCATTTAGGCGCATTAGGAGGTAAATGCCCATTATCGCCACGCTGGGGGCGATCGGAGTACCTAATGTGTCCACTAGGATGACGCTGCTGCCCATCATCAATCTTCTGTCAAAGAATGGTTAGTGATATTTCAATCCCTTAGCCGACTCTTACGAGACCCGCAGGAAACGTTGTGATGGGGACTTTAATGTATTCTTAGGCTGGAATTGCGCCTGTAAGTTCTTACGTGAGGTAGGGACGGAGTTATACTAAGGAATGTGATAGCGATATTCACCTCTCATTCCTTAGTATAGCTCCGTCCCTACAACTTACGTATGTAAGAACTCATAGGTGTCATCCAGGCCTTACAGGTTACTACCGTATCACACGGTCGAATGATGTGCTACCTACTGGAATTGGAATGGTTTGAAACAAAAAAGGCATAAATTAATAATTAATTAATCATGGGATAATTTTTCCAAAATTTACCGACGATTTATACAGTGGCCGATTTCTGAGAATGAATATTTGACAGTTTAGAATTGAGTCTTATATATATGAAGTTAAGACTATCGGGAAAATGGTGTCTTATCCTTATACTAATAAGGATTAATCTACAACCTCGGAAAAGTTCATTCTTAGAAATTAATAACTATAAAATATTATAGACAGATACATATGTGTATGTACAGGATGTCCCAAAACATGACCAAATCAACGACACATGACCCCAGTAAATAGTAGCACGTGTCACTGTGCACTCGGAAAGGTATCAATAATAGTTTTTTTAATGTACGGCAGCATGATTTGTTGATTAAGGTTACAGCAGTTATATTTTATCCAAAAACTACGTGAAATAAAAAATAATAGTTTTAATCGTTAATGAATTCACAGGGAAACATTAATTAATCTCAACTTTGGCCACTGGATGTGAAAAAAAATTCTAGACCCTTAATGAATTTCATATACTACTGTTTTTTTTTCATTTCATGTACTTTTTGGTTAAAATACTATTTCTGTAGGTAGGCAGAGTCCAACCAATAAGGATATGAAAGTTACAGGATAAATAAAACCCTTAATAAGCATTAACGTATTTTAAAAAATTCGCCTCACGATCCTAGTGAATATGAGAAATACTTACGCTTATTTTAAATTGATCTAAATGAAATACGTTGGGTTGTTTTGCTGCCTCGCTACAAGTTTTAACAACACTTGAATTAAACTTTCCACCTGTGCTTACGTTAACTTGTTCAGCAAATGGACAATATGAACAAACTCACGTAGGTACAGTTTTGTGAAGATTTTTACTCTGAATATTGCTTCATTAGTTGTAGTGTAGGTGGCGACGCGATAGAAAATGCTAGTGTATAATATTACGGACGCAGTGAAACCCGACCACTTCCTTCTAGCTGAGATAGTGGCAGATTGATACAGATACAGTTACGGCGATCGATGCGCAGTAAATTACCACCCGTAACTGCCACTTAAAATTTAGTCTACACTTGACACTCGTTTGTGTCTTAGGCTATTGATGACAAAAAACAAGTTACTTTATGTCTAGGTAAATAATGTAAATATACTTCTAAAATAAAACGATCTTAAACTCTGACGCACTATGTCGTACGTGATAATGTAATACTTTTAATACTTAATAGATAAATTGAGTACTTTAATCTTTCTGGGGTCGAAGTTCTTGGATATTTTAGGCGACGTAACAGGATGGGTACCAATTTTGTATGGTAAGTATCACATGATAGAAGTAATGTACCGCTCAAACCATGTTTGGAACAAGAGAACCAATAGGTTCCATAGCTCCTGTCGTTGGCACAGGGTATGCAGTTAACTATATACAGAAAGTAGAACATGACAAAGTGAGTGTTAATGGTGGAGTAAAACAATACACGTGCTGTAATTTTATACTGAGTAGAACACAATGAAAATCAGTGAAAGGTGTAAAATCCTTTGTTCCTTTATACCGTAACGTTGAGGAAATTGCCTTTGTCATATTTTTATTTGTTGGTAAAAATTTGGTTGCACGTACATTTCGACCATGTTGAGGCGGCAAAGCGAATCTATTCGCATACAAATCTGGTGAATGTTCGCTTTGTGCAGCGTGAAACGTGTCAAATAGCCGTATTTGAAATCGATACGTAGTTCTCCATCCAGTTTTGTTTTTGTTTTCCACTGGGAATGACTGAATTGCAGTAGACACGTGATCGCTCTTTTATTTGTGACCGTGTTACTGCAGTTCCTTTTGAACTTTTGATACGAAACGCGGGTACAGAATAAACATGCTCGCTGAGACAGTTCAATTTCAGCATCTATCGCTAATGAGGTGTCAAGGTAGGTCATTCATAAATTGGACTAGATTTTACGACCAACTATTTGCCCCCAGATGCTTTAAAAAATTCTTCAAATTTTGCTGCTGCCTGACCAAATACAAATCGGTTTATCAGATGTAAGTGGTATTAGTGACTCCTTATTATTTTATTGATCGAAAATTAAAATGCTAGTTTGCTAATTTTTTTAAAATGAAAATTTTACATTCTGCATTGTGTTATTTAAAAATTAAACTTTCCTGCTTTGGTCAAGCAATCAAAGGAATTGGACTTAAGGTTTGCCGTCGCTTTGCGGTTAGGGTGCAAGGTGTGCGAAGCGCATCGTTGCATCTGTGGGGCCATGGTTGAGGAGGATGGACACCATGGCCTTAGTTGTCTGAAGTGTGCGGGGCGGTTTTCAAGGCATCATGCCATCAATGATTTGATTCGCCGGGCTTTGGTGTCGGCTGGGGTGCCCTGCGTTCTGGAGCCTCCAGGGTTGAGCCGGACGGATGTAAAGAGGCCTGATGGTCTCACGTTGGTTCCATGGCAGAAGGGTCGGTGCCTCTTGTGGGACGCAACGTGCGTCAGTACGTTTGCAGCGTCTCACTTGAGTCACACTATTAGATCTGTAGGATCGGCAGCGGAGAATGCGGCGAAACTAAAGCATACTAAATACTCTGCCTTGGCGCCGACGTACGACTTTGTGCCGGTGGCGGTAGAAACTCCGGGGCCTTGGGCTGTGGAGGCAAAGAAATTTATTGGGGATGTGGGTCGACGGCTGAAGGATAGGGGGTTTGATCCTCGTTCCGGATCGTACCTGGTCCAACAGATTTCGTTGGCCATTCAACGCGGCATCGCGGCCGGTGTAATGGGGACTTTTGGGCCGGGTACGGTTCGGGATGATTTCTTCAGCTAAGTCCTGTTATGTTAGCATGTAGATAATATGACGAAGCTTGTTGCGGATCCCATCATTGATGCGTATGAGACGAAGCCTGTTGCTGATTTATTTTGCGTTTGTTGCCCTCTGACGAAGCCTGTGTTGCAGATATGTTTCCTTGAATATTTAAGTTATATGTAATAAAATTTTTAAATATTGAATAAATGATGATAACATGTATATAAATAAGGTCCTAATTTATTAGTTGCAGATATTTTAACACATGATACTTTACATTAAAATAATTAGCTTTAAATATAAATTAAGAAATCTTTTCATGTAATTTTTTTGATTTAATTTACCTAACAAAAAAAAATTATAATTTTGTCTAAAAAAAATCATCATGTGCATTATCACATGTCACAATAACACTGTCTGTCATGTCATCAAACGACACAATTGAAGGGAAAATAACATGACATTGACAATTTTATTGAGTATTGAATTTATCGACGTGAAGTGGCCAGTTCCAGTTGTGTGTGTAGTACGTAAAAGAGGTACTAGAATCTGTTCAATGAGTTTTCATTTAATAATCACATAAACAGGGTGTTTTTACGTAGCGAATTTATTTTGCCGTTTTTTCCAAAAAAACATCGTAAAAGCTATAATGTTTCACGGTTTAATATACTCCAGAGACCGAGTACTAACAGCTGTAAAAATATCTGCATCTAATAAATTAGGACCTTATACAGGGTGGAAAAAGATTTTGGGTCAGTGAGGGCAGCTACCAGATCCCATGTTGCTACGTGAAAATGGTCTTAGGAGACCTTCACGTGATTTCCAATCAAAGAAGATTGGCGTTTTCAGATTTTGAAAAAAGTATACAGGGTGCGAGAAAATGGTCATTTTTGACAAACTTTTTTTTTGATGCCAATCGATCCTGTTTCTGTTCAGAATCAAAAGCTTGTATGGGACCAAAAAATTTTTTTCGGCTAGAAAAGCCGCAAATTGAGATTTAAAATTCCCATACAAATTGTATGAAAAAAAAAAAATTTTTTTTGACACTTATGTTTTTTATGCCATTAGTACCAATAGTTTCCTAGAGGTCAACAAACGGCAATGTAAAAAATAAAAAATTAAAAAAAACTGTCTTCATACATTTCCTATGGGAAAAATTGAAACTTTAATTACATTATCTGTCACGCTAATTAATGTTGCTAATGTTTTCATACAGTATTATTGTCATTTAGCATAGGACAACTAATTGTCGTGACAGATAAGGTAATTTAGGTTTCACTTTTTTTCCGTAGTAAATGTATGAAAACAGTTTTCAGCATTAAAATTTTGGCATTTTTGTACATTGCCGTAAGTGGACCCGTAGGGAACTATTGGTACTGGATAGGAATGGAATCGATAGGAATAAAAAAATTAAGCTTGAAAAAAATTATTTTTACTTTTCAAACAATTTGTATGGGAATTTTAAATCTCTGTTTTGTGGCTTTTCTAGCCGAAAATTTTTTTTTGGTCCCATACAAGCTTTTGATCCTGAACAGAAACAGGATCGATTGGCATAAAAAAAAAAGTTTGTCAAAAATTACCATTTTCTCGCACCCTGTATACTTTTTTCAAAATCTGAAAACGCCAATCTTCTTTAATTGGAAATCACGGGAAGGTCTCCTAAGACCATTTTCACGTAGCAACATGGGATCTGGTAGCTGCCCTCACTGACCCAAAATCTTTTTCCACCCTGTATAGTATAATACCTGTAAAATGTAATTTGGGTATAAATGTTCTGAAAATTGAGTGTCAGTTCGGGCTGAGCGGTAAACTTAGATGGCAAGTAATTCCTACTTGATACGTACTGTACGTTAAAGAGGAATTCTGTTTCCTACGTAATTATTGAAATGTGTTAACAATGTCATTAAAAAAATGTATATATAAAAACAAATCAAATAGTTTTATTTATGTTTCACGTATCAAGTAGGTGTAATTTATTTCACGTGCAAATATACTACTTGTGAAGTTATTTGTACATGATTAAAATGATTGACGACTAATGATTAATAATAAACAATAAAACTTTTTCGGATCACCCTAAATGGAGCGTGACGTCAAATTGATGTCATCGGCATGAAAGTTACGGGCCCTGGTTATTATACTCTAGATGAACTTATATTGTCTTAAGTGTAAATTGTGTAACGGAAACAGTGTCATGAAAACTGGCATTGCGGAACATGAAGTTAAAAATGAAGTATCATCGTTATCGCGTAGCGACATAAAAATGCAGTAAGCTTCTTTACGCAGTCTTGTTGACATATAAATGCCTGATGAAATAATTTTATGGCGTATGTAGCTTGACGCTGTAATCATTCTCATTTAACACGGTCAGATAAGCGCTGTAAACATCTTACCTCATTTGTGAGTCAACATATTGCCACAGTAACCTGGGAAGGTGTAATATAGAAATAGCTTCGTCGTACATCAGTAGCACTTCGAAAACATTCTAAATCCCTATACATTTTCGAAAATCTGTCTGTCGACTCCCTATGTTACACGGTTCAGAAAAAAAAACACGTAGGTAGCGTGTACGGGAGCTACCCCAAAACGTTTTTTTATTATATATTTATGCCAAATTTTAACTTTACTGAGGTTAACCATAGATTAAGTTTATTTTTATTTTTGTGGAACATTTCATTAGGGTGGCGAGTAAATTGTAATGTACATTGGGGCTTTACGAGGATAAATTTAAATAGGTATTAGATGTCATATATTAGGTATCAATGAAAAAATACCAAAGTTTATCAACGCCGGAGTCTGATTTGAACCCACTTCCTCAGTTTTGCGTGGCTGGTGCCTAAACCAGTTGTCCACTCCAGTTTATTTTTATAAACATTATTAATTTCTTTTTATAAATGTTTTACTAAAGGAAACACAGTAGGTAGCGCGTTTATTTAGCAGATTCATTGAATTATAATAAAATTGTTAATATAGTTAGGCCGCGTTCTGCTGTGACACCGAATTTCAATTTCAAAACACATTGTATAAAATTGTAATGACATGCTATTTATACAATAAATATAACCTCACTGAAACCTAAACAAATTCAATAATGTTCTTTATAAATCAAAGTCTAAAGAAATTATAAATTTTGTTCAGGAAGGTTTGCTCTGTCGATTGTAATTCGTTTAGAAATATCTCACGATATCTCGTTGATTTATTTAATACCAAGAGTTGGGAACAACGTTTTCTAAATGAAACGTGTAGCAGTAAATAAAATGGGATATTGAATTCAATACCTTGCTTGTTAGTAAAAAGCGCAAGCTGTTTTTACCGTTTTATATTGAATCATTTTAAGTACAGTAATATTAATAAATATTTTTGTTTCAAGTATTCTGTCAATATTTGATAATAGAATAATGGTAATTGTGTTCATACGCAAATTAAATATTAAAAAAATTTGGCGTAATAAATTATTGTCACTTCCACACCTGTACCATAATACTTCTTAATGGCAATCGGTAATATTTAGCAAAATATCTCTATGGTTCGTGTTTACAAATTAATAATAGCAAAATGTACCACAGAACGATCATTGTAGTGTAACTACGACAACTACATATAGGCCTCAGTAGGTAGGTACATATATCCTGCTTGACTGCACACACGGCAGTCTTGTAGCTACTCGTCTCTTTTTTATTGAATTATTTTAAAAGAGACGGCTAACTGGGAGAAGGCCGGGGTTTTGCTGTCAAACACGAGATTATGTGCTGCCCCAAAGGCATGTATGTGTACCTATTTGCAGCCGAGGAGTGTTCAACTGATCATCGCTTGTTACGCATCGCGCGTGATACTTGAATTTTTAAGGACTTTGTAGTAGATACACAAACTTAATCATTATTTTTGTATCGGATATCGATATATTTTTGTTCTTATTCTAAATTAAACCATTTTAAAATAAAAATTAATCGTTTAATATAAAATGTAATAACTTTAACCCTTTAACGGACAAGACTCGAAAAAATCGTGGGTTCAAGCCTCAACGCCATTATACAGCACTATCATTTGGATTTACAAAAAGATAGTGTACGTATCCTATATCGATTTATTCATGTTCTCTCGTAATTGGAATAAAATGAGAAGTTTATAATGGGTTTTATTATTCTAATAGTATAATATTTTAATAAAACTATCAGTATCACATTTACTACGCTAACCGTAAATATTTCCCAGAAATCATTAATGCCTATGCTATAGGTGGCACACTGTTTCATAGACAGAAGTTTCATAGAATTTCGTTTCACAGAAATTTGTTTATATATTATTCGAATCATATACTTTCTGTTCCAATATTATTGTTTCATAGACTATTCAATTGCTTAAAATATATTTCACAGACATTCAGTTCCATGTATATTGCTATCTAACTTTTTTACTTTACAAAGTAACCAAACACTAGAATTACATTTCATGTATTTTTGTTTTGTAGGCACTTATTTCATAGATTGTTGTTTTATAGTTACTAGTTTAATATATAATATTTAGTTCCACTATTTACTTTATTGCATAGTGATATTCTTACCTAATGAGTCATATTAAATTTCATGGAAGTATTTTGTTTCTTATACACTGATTCGCCCTCCCTCTAAAAAAACCAAACTGCTACCAGAAGAAGTAGGTTGATTGTAGGCAAAGTAGGTTAGGTAGGGTAGGTTAGGTTAGGTTAGTTAGCTTTTCAATCTGTTCTAGCCTCGAAACCTAACCAATTCAAGTAATAAATCAGGGTAAAACCGACTTGGATTGGTTAGGTTTAGAGCGTAGTTTCCCGGATAAATAAAATACCTACTTACTTTTAATTAATTTTTTACGTATCGTCATCCTTGCAAATCCAAAAAAAGGGGGACGGGGGGCGAAGCCCCCCACAAAGGGGGCTCGGGGGGCGGAGCCCCCCGCATTAAAAAACAACAAATTTGTACCTCCCCTGCTCTAACCTGGATAGGTTCGTTAGGTACCTTTTATCCCTTAGAGCAGAAATAGATGCCCCGCGCAGCGGGGCTTCGTCGACCGGTTCCCAGGTCTAAATCGCTTACTAAAATTCTTAGGACAAAGGTATTTCTTTTGTATTTGTATAATGGTATGTAATGATAATTCTATAGGTTAATTCTGGCACCCTAGTGAAAAGGGGTATAAATCGAAATTTGCCACTTTACAGGAGAGCCAAAAAACGATTGGCGAAATTATTCAAAATTACTGTGCCGAAATGGCTAAAGAATTAGAATAACTGTAAATGTACTTTGAGTAAATACAATGCGCTCTTTCACATGCCGTCATTGGTTTATGGCTAAAATCAATAGTTTAAAAAAAAATTGACTTGTACCCGCTGAAATAAATGCTGTTTAGAAATATAACCAAATTAGTACCCCTTTTCACATATATTGGACATTAGTGAAAACGGGTATACATTTAACTTATTTTATGATAACTCTTTTTGAGATGTATTTTTACGAAAAAAAATTAGCTAAGTTTGTTTGCGAAATTAATTTTAATGACATAGCATGTACGTACACAATATAATCCCAAAAAAACTGACTTATACCATTGTGCACAAAATGTTAGTAACGTGTAAAAGGGAATAACAAGATTTATATTAATCACTTTATTCAATTGTATCCAAATTCTATGAAATAAGTTACAATAAATATATTTATTTTTTCCATTTATTATAAGAAATTATTTCCTTGAATTAGAAAAATATTACTTCTTTTCAACAGCCAAAACACAACGCATCATAAAATGAAATGTTTTTAAATTTCATAGTACCAAAAAATTCCATAATGTAGCATTTATTCATTATTATCAAAATCGTGTCATAATATTTTTTTTCTCATGCCTTATTTTGCTAACACGGTACTCGACAAAAAACCTAAATAGTACAAATAGTCCTACTGTCCGAATTATAACTTTATGCCCTGGATGTCGTGCGCGCAGCTAGGTAGGTATTTACGTTCCGTAACGCCTGGATGGCAATTTTGTATCTTATCGAGCCACCTAAAATAACATACTATTGAAAATCGATATTTTATTAAAAAAACTATTGTCTATAGCCTATCGTAATGTACATTAAGATACAACTGTGAAAAAAATAAGTTCTAAATAAGCATAAATAAGCAAAGTACGACCGAAGGGAGTGTTTTAAATCGACACGATTTACGAATTTCATTTTTGCATGTGTATCGTACGACATTTTTCAGTACAGATGGCCTTCCGAAGTTTTCAACCAGGCAAGATATAAACGACTCCTCGCACTAGTGTGTAAAGAAGTTATTTCAGTTGTTTCGGATAAAAATAGTTACGTTGCATTGCAGTACTCTGTATGGAATCTTAATAAACAGACTTTAATCGACGAGTATAAAAAGCCTGTCACTATTATGTTCTATCGATTATAATTCTTATAAAAGTTGTATAGGTAAATATAGGTACGATCAACTTGAATTATTGTGTTAATTATACATTAACTTTATTAATTTCGTTAGTAGACAATTTAAAAAAATATTGTGATAATATTGTTTTCATTGTGTTAGCATTCGTAAAAAGTGGCCAGGCATGGTTTCCGGGTGGCTGTTTTGAAATTGTTCTAATCACATGTTTCTAGAGTAATATATATATAGCAACAGCCATAGAACAGCAGCAAATACTCGTACAAGGCTATTATAGTGCGCTTTCTATATTACCTAGATCATTAAGTAAAAATGTTACTACAATTTAAAAAAAAAGTATTTGCGTTAGGTCGTTTAAAACTGTCAACACAAACTAATATTACTAACATAGGTTTTAACAAATAAGCAGCAGAATTTAACAGCTTGAATATGAAAAAAAAAATACAATCATACTTTAAGAAAAACAATTAACCACTAAGTAAATAAAATTTTAAAAATTAACACTATTTTAAACATTGTGTATATATAACGAAACTTAGTGTAAAAGGGTACAACTTAGTACAAATCCGTCAATTTACTGGTGGTAAATGTTAAGTAATACTTTTTAATTTAGTGCAAACGGATATAATTCCCGCAAATGGATTGTATCACATGTAAAAAACTGTAATTCTAAGTGATTAAAGTCGACTTGTACCCGTAACAACACAATTTTATTCGTGAATATGGATTTATGTCGAATTGTATCTCAAAAAATGTTTTTATTGTTCGTGTAAAGTGATTTAAATACACATGGATCCTCATTATCCGAGTGACCATCAAGAAAATATGAGTAGTTATAGCGTTACACACAACAAAAATCCAAACGCGTAAAACTTAGCTACACTAATACCTTTTGTAACTTTACAACGATATACTTTTTTTTGTTAGTAAGAATTTATTTTAACTTATACCTGACACTGCATGATCATTTGTGTTAGTTATACCCTATTACACGACCGTAACTCTGTCAATTTACGTGATATCTTAGATCTTTTTACACCAACCGATGCCAGTTTTTTTTTGAAATTTTTTGGTATACTTAACTCAATTTGGCCAAAATTCGACTTATACCCCTTTTCACTAGGGTGCCAGAATTATGACAGAATAAAAAAAAATTAGTTTGATACAATGACAAACAACATTCTATGAATATTCAGTTTTTGAAACAACTGTTCTAGACAAAAAATACTATACGAATTAATAATATTTGATTGAATACGCCATGAAATGAAATTCTAAGAACTACATATCTGAACAATAAAAAATATACAAAACCAGATTATACAATGTAAGAGCTCTGAAAAATGATCATTCTATGAAATGAAAATACGAGAAACATTTTCTATGAACCAATATTCTGCGAAAATGTTGTCTATGAAACAACGTACAACCTATAATTATTAATAAGCGAAATATAATATGAAACTAACACGCTTCACAAAAAATAATATCTAATACGAATCAATAGCATTCAATCCGGTTATTTCGGTTGAGTGCATTTTGCAATAGCTGCTTCATGTAAGTTTCATTATTAGGTATTTTTAAATCTAGTTGCCCATTAAGCGTTGTGAGGTTGACGGCATCAGTAATAGAGAAATATTCGTTGTTACTTTCAGTCTAAACCATCTGGTGCATTTTGATTAAAAAAGCTAACAGCCGACCGTTTATCATTTTTATTTACACCGAACAACGGGTATACGTAGACATACCTACTCGTATGTTACAATTAAAACAACTGAAAGGGAAATAATAAACACTAATCATTTTCAACATTTCAAAAAATATAATGGCTTCTGCGGCTAGTTTAAATCTTTATAATTATGTTCATTAAATCATCAGCAGTAGTAATAAAAGAAACACTTCACACTTACGACTTAAAGTGCCTATTTTACTTTTTAGATGTTTTCAATTGCCATCTCTTTTATTGGCCCCGGTCGATATGGAGTGATAAACAAAGAATGTAGAACAAAGTAGAATGTAGGTTTTTTATGATGCCAGCTGAGTTTCATGTTGGATAAATATACTCGGACCAATGGTTTGTGGGGTAGATGTGGATGTAAGTAGTTTTTGTAGTTAGTGCTTGTTCATAAAAATACAATAAAGGTAAGGAATGCAATGCTAAACTAAAAACATTAAACTTTCGGATACGTACAAAAAGTGGAATGACTTTTTTTTTCCGATTCTTTATTTTAAAGCTAGTTTGGTCTCTGTACACGAAAAATCATAAAGTGGGTAAAAACGCCAAATGACCTTTCAATAATTTAAATACGATGAGATAAATTGTGATTAAATTACATCAAACAGTTGTTCGATCGTTGTTGTTACTTACAGGACTTTGCACTCATACTCTTGAACTAATAGAATACCATTGCAAATTATAATACTCTCAGTATGTTACATATTACGTAAATGTGGATACCGCAATAAATTCTTTCCGTGATATGTATCTGACAATCCTTCGCTTTCGAGGATTTTCCTTAATGTATGATACCCGGCGCCGACCCTTCCGAAATAGATATTGTAATTTTCATTTTAATGCGAATTATGAAACTGATAATATTAAATATTATTTGGCTTATGAGACTGATCCTATACATAAATTAATTACCATTTAAAATAAAAGGAGCCCTGAAATCACATCACATTAGCCGGCAGAAATGAAAATTAATTTGGCAATTCCCCGCCAAGACTATTCGACACTACAGCAGTACAATACTAGTTTTAATACTAGTCAGGCCTTCTATCCTCTGTAATAAAATTGTATACTGAATAAAGCGAAGTTAAAAAATATGTAATTTGAATGAGCAATTAAATAACTCCAGGGAACGGTCCAATACAAAGCTAACAAAATCCACTACTGTTTCACGATATTAAGTGGGATAAGTGACCGTGACGTTGACCGTGTGGTGACGGCAATAAGAATACATTTGCCGTATTTCTAAGGGATTGAAGTGTCACTTACCATTATTCGACAAAAGATTGATGATGGGCAGCAGCGTCATCATAGTGGACACATTACTGCGATCGCCAATCGCCCAGCGTGGCGATTATGGGCATTTACCTCCTAATGCGTCTATAGACATAGCTAATAGGAGAGGCCTACGTCCAGCAGTGGACTATAATAAGCTGATGATGTGAAGTGGGATAAGTCGGT
>JALPQI010019697.1:0-23304 GCA_025490895.1 Thaumatotibia leucotreta | reverse complement strand
CGGTGAAGAATTTTGTGCTTTACTTATTATGTAAGTACTCTACTAATGTGAATGTGGTGTACTCGTAAATGTTAAACTGTTTTTTTTTACTACGAAATTAGGTTCTATGAAAATCTGACTAATGGCTCCAATGGAAGACCAGCGCTGGACTGTGTTTACTCCCCAGTAATATGCTGAATTGGAGCCACATTGTGGCACTATTAATTTTTCCCCTCACTACCTCGTAAAGTGCTCGTTTATCCTTTAATACGAACGTGTAAAAACGCATATTATTCACTTGTGTGGCAAAGTAATGGCCTTGGATTTGGAATAACAAAACGTAAAATGCTCATGGAAATTGTTCCATATTAATGATAATTAAATAATTTGTTTGAGAATTTAGTGTAAAATATAAGCGTTTATATAATATGATGATTTTAACATATAAATCCTAAAATTCCATAAGTAACAATTGTTTTAGTGAATGATGATAAGATGACTAGATGCAATCACAAAACGCAGAAAATGTCAACGTCAACATTGTCAAAGAATATTATAGGTTATAATGTTCATTTACCGACTCGAACACGCATAAAAATAGTAAACTAAACAACTTTCAGGGTGTTCTGTTATAATTTTGTGAAAATAATGAATGAGAATGATTTAATAATGCATTGGCGTTGGTGTGCAACTACAGGAATGTGTTAAAATCGTGCTGCGTTTACTTTTTCGTGCTAAGTTTACTGCGACAAAATCTAGCATTAAATACATGACGCATTTGGAAAATTATTATCACTAACCCGATAATGATTCTAATGTGAACAAATAATTACCTTTTTTGAGTTTTCTCGCTATAGTGAGGGGGAAAAGTTTTGTGTTACACACGGGTGCAAATGTATTTTACTTCTCGTATGTTAAAACACTCGCTGCGCTCAGGATTCTATTTTAGAACCACTCGCTTCGCTCGTGGTTCAACCATAGAATCCTTTCGCTTGCTCGTGTTTCAATTTCATACTCGCGGGTAAAATACAACTTTGCACCCTTGTATAACAAATAACTATTATATTCGTGTTTCTTTTGTATTTTAATGTGTAAATAAAGGGTCCACGGAAAGAACATGTCTAGTCAATTCAATTACAGAAGGAAAAAACACCTTACTTTTAAGAGAATAAGGTGTAAATGTACACTGTTTTTTTAAGCACTGGACATGTTTTTTCCGTGGACCATTCATATTAGGTATGCTGTGTCACAACTAAATGTTTTTTCTTACTTTCTTTTCTTCCTTTATAACAACTTCACATACAGAATAACACGTGCCTTTGTAGCTTTCTGTTCAAACTCCGGGAGGATATTTAGTGAAAAGTTACAAGTTGAATAGGTACAGTCGCCATTATATACATGGGAGCAAACAAGGTGCTAGCAATCAATCCCTTAATCGACTCTTACGACACCCACAGGAAGAGTGACAAAACATACAAGTGCAAAAATAAGTATCGAAAGAATCCGCTCAGAACACAGAATTAGAGTGCACTGGGACATATTTTTGAGCATTTTTGTCTACACCTTATTTTGTCTTTGACTGTACTACAAATTAAGTAGTTTGCAAAATGGCCCCGTTTATATTGCCCTGCATCTAAGAGCTAAAGTCTAACGTATAAGGCACTGGTCCCACTGCGAGCGAGTAAGCTATGGTATAGGCTAGGCTAGAGAAACAAACAAAAGATGAGAGCTTCCAAATTAAGGAGACAATATTAATGGTTCACCGCTGAGCGTGGAACCGTAAGGCTAGATTCACGCGGAGTATTTTTTTCCCGTATACCGTATTCGAAATTTTCTCGAACGTCGTAGTGACAATAGACTTTTGTGTAGTACCTTTCACATGCATTCTCGAATACGGTATGCGGGGTCCGTCTAAACGTATTCAGTCTATTGTCACTACGACGTTCGAGAAAATCTCGATTACAGTAAGCGGGAAAAAATACTCCGTGTTTATCTCGCCTAAACATCGCCGTGTCTCTTTTGTACACCCTTGGGATCGCTTATGTTTTGTGCGTTTTTTCAGATAGTTCTCGCCGGCAGTGGCACCAGGGCCTTATATCATCTCGCCAGCAGTGTCGGCACCTCAGCTCAGCGATATTACGGGCCGATTAAATATTTAACGACCTTTTTCGGCATTAAAACGCTTTTTTCTCGGGATTCCTGTGAAATTGATTGTGGAGGTTTACGTTTAGACTACGTGGCCGAGGGACGAGAGATAAGCGGATTAAGGTTCCCTGTTTAACTTGGATATGCTAAGCTAATAAAATAATTATTAGGTTGGTGTTTCGGCCTCATTTACTTGCACAATGGTCAAGGCATTCTTATTTTTAATACAGATATCTTATATTTTTACAGTCAATTTAAAATATATTACATTTCGATTTTCGATGCAAACGAATTTTTCGGCGAGGGTGAAAGCTGGAGCCCGAGTGAAACGAGGGCGACAATCACCCGAGTTAAAAATAAGTTGTATCGAACGACTTTTTCATAACAAGTGCCTTAAAAAGAGAAATTTACGCGCAAAGTCCGGAAAATCCATAGCAAAACAAATGAAATGAAATGAAATAACATTTATTTATGACAAGCACTATGGACATATACACATTTACAAATAAGTACACAACAACAGCTTGCCACAAAAGGGTCACAACTCAGCATGTAGCTGGCTAGGCCAGCGCTGTTCTTCCGTTGTGACCCCCAGGTACGTATACTGGCCGACGAGGCGACCACGCTGACAAACAAGTGACAACAAACACAGATAATTTAATTAAATACGTAATAGGCATGATGACTGGCAAGTCAAATCAGCATCTTAATGTTAAATAAATTATTTTAACTACAGTGATCATCCCTATGACTGTCGGAATCAAACTAGGGTGACAAACTTTTTTTTGTCGATATCGAGTAAGTTTATATATCAAACACGTCCATTTCAAACCGTTTTAAGATACAAATAATTACCTCTTTGTCACCCGACTACGGCCAAGCCAAAAGGGAAGGAATAATCCTTACTTATATATCCTTACTTGAATAATTACTTAATATGAAATATAAGTTACGTTGCATTTTAGTTGAAATAACCCATATAAAACAGACCCTTAACTTAGTACTACTTTTGCGTTTAGTTTGAATGATTATAAAATAATGTACTTAAACACACCCCTATGACTTCCTAGTTTGACTGCGACAGTCATTTGTTTTGCTACGGACTTTCGGGCTCTGGCGATAAGTAATATAAATGTATGAGAAATAAATACGAACGAAAAGTCACGTGACCATGTCCATACATTATAGTGGTCACGTGACTTGTCGCTTATCGTATACGATTGCAGAATTGCATTTTGGCTAGGTCTGCATGTATACAAATAAATGCAGATAGGATGCCACAGATGTCATATATACCATAGATCAAGCAAACGTATCTACTTAGCGTGTCAAATGAACTCAGTGAAATCCACTGAGTTGTCCGTCTTTTATCGCAGCTTGCAGCTTTCGGGCATCAAATTTTGTAAGTTGAAGTGAACAAAAACATTAATAATGCCTCCTTAAGTAATATTAATTGCAACAACACAAAAAAATATGAATACTCAAGGGCCTGAGACATATTTCAAATCATAGGCAAGTAACAATTTCAGTACAAAATCTGACACGCTCGGCCGCCATACAAATGAATGAACCTATTTCTTCTATCCAAATCTAATTCTGTGTAGGATGCCGTAGCCGCAGGATCGCTTACGCAGCATGATCCTTTCCGCGTGATGGTATGACGTTGAAAAGGCTAAAAGAACAAGGATTATTGTAAACCGCTACCTTCCACCCCATGAACGCCATGGAACGCCACAAACGCCATGAAGCTAGCAAATAGCGGAAAAAGGGCGAGAAGCGTCATGGGTTTATAAATTAAATATTTGAGCTCAACTCTTCATATTCATTTTAGAAAAACACGGCTCCTGCTGTGCGTAGCATTAAATTCAAATTCAAATCTTTCTTTTCAGTACAGATGGTGCCTTTTTTACGAGTAGGCTCTAGTGCGAGAAGTGTGTCATTTTACGTCAGGTCCCAAACTTCAGAGGACCATTTGCACTAAAAAACGTCGTACGAGACACGTGCAAAAACGAAATTCGTAACTCGTGTCGATTTAAAGCACTCTCTGCGGTCGTACTTTAATTTATCTCGACTCATTTCGAACTTAATTTTTTTCGCACTTGTATCGTTATGTACTATTTCAGGATTGCGCCATAATTGTTATTAACAAAAAAAAACTTAAAATTATGATTAAGTTAGTATTATGATTTAGTTAAAGGCCAAGCCACACTAAATGCCCGCACGTTGTAGCGTCGGAACGTGGAAATGGCATAGTTGCACGTCACGCAAGCGATGTGCCATCTAATATGACATTTCATACACTACAACGCGCACGGCACGCACACGAGCACACGCATCCGGCGTGGCCTAGCCTTAAGTATCGTAAGACATGTTGTTAGGAACTAATTTAATTATTAACTAACTAACTAATTTCATTATATAATTATTCTGACTATTAGAGACTTCATCTCTAGTTAATGTACTATGTATATCTGTATTTATATTAAATCAAATTTATGTTTCGTTTTTAATTAATGCATGTTAGCTGTAAGATGTTATAAAACTATTATTTGAAAAAAGAAAGTCCCGCTGAGTTTCTTGCCGGATTCTTCTCAGGCAGTGGTGTAGGGTTAGAACCGGAGGTAGTTTTTTTTTTTCTCTCATTCGCTATTTAGTTTAACGATTCAAAAGCGCTCGTTGCTGGGCCTAATTGAATAAAGAATATTTTGACTTTGACTTTGACTTTGAATTCTGCTTTTCAGCATAAGAGTTAAGTTGACAACCTCCATAGCTCAGTCGGTAGTGAGTGACCTTGCCTGCAAAGCTAGCTAGGTAGAAGTCCAGGGTTCGATTTTGGTAAGATCCATGTAATTTATTATTTAGGTATTAATAAGACCGGGAAGAATTATAAGTGTACAATTTATATACATAAATTACATCTAATTAATCCGTAAAACTTATATCTTTCGTAAAGTTATAATTGTTCTATATCTATAAAAATATGAATATAAAAACTTTTTTAGTGCAGATGGTGCCTTTTTTAGGCTCTAGTGCGAGAAGTGTGTCATTTTACGTCAGGTCCAAAACTTCATATGGCCATCTGCACTAAAAAACGTCGTACGAGACACGTGCAAAACCGAAATTCGTAACTCGTGTCGATTTAAAACACTCCCTCTCGGTCGTGTTTTAATAATTCGCCACTCGTTTCGAATTTCATGTTTTTCGCACTTGTGTCGTAATGTACTATTTTAGACCGGGAAGTGGATTATATTAAGATTCCAATATTTAGTTTAGGAAATAGAATATAATGTCTATTGTGTATGATCTTTTAATAGGTCTCTGGGCGGCAGGAGGTTAAAAACATCAGCAACATGGGTAACCAATAACACAGAAATTATTAATTTTGAATAATTCAGAAAATAAACTCGAGATGCGATACGATTCCATTCGCGCTCATTACCAAGTGACATTTGTGACCCATTTCGCAAAATTTCCCTTTGACTTTCAATACACTTTGGCTGAGGTAGGCACCTTAACTGGGTCGACCTGATAAATGATTGATTACGATTACCTATATATTTTTAGTTGAAATTTCTTTGGGACAAGGGAGTGCTTATCTTTTTAACCGAATTTAAAACTGACGAGGATCTCAATTCGACCGTTTTTTTTTTTATATGTCTGGTACTTGATATTCGTCAGCCTCCGTAGCCTAGTTCTGCCTATTTCCTGCTTCTCTTTCTACCAAATTCTATTTTGCATGTCGTTCTAGCAATTTACCGAGATTGTATGTGACAATGACGACACTGATTTGAGTTTCGTTTTCAATGGCGTACGGAATAGGAAGAAAATGTTAATATTTTAATAGCATCGAACGATTCATCCTGAAGGAACATTGTTTTGTGTCATATTTCAAAGAGCAGTCAGAGCGAGGCGAGCCATTTCCTCGGAACATCAATAACCGAGCCGAATAATCGAAAACGGCTTGATTGATTGTCCCGGGGCGTTTAAAATATGGAACAACTCGCTCAACCGCTGCACCCTGTATACTAACCTTGTGAACAATCGCTTTCCTTCGTGTTTTTACGGAAACGTCCGAATGAATATTTCTCTCACACCTGTTCCACCACAACCAATATATTTGTTTATATCCTTTTTTCCATCACAGGTGTGATGAAAAACATTGTGTGTGCCACGGGCGGTACAAGAACTCGACTTCGGCTTGGGCTTTAACCTTTTGGACGCCAACGACTGATATATTGGCCCCACAAGTTCAACGCGAAAGACCGATATAAGTCCTGGTCCACAGAGCAATATAATAATAAAGTCCACATTCAGTGTTAACATTTTACTGACGTGGCGTCTGAGTGACAGCTTTTGTATTTGATGTGGCGTCAAAAAGGTTAATTTCACACTTGTTCACAATTTCTTATTTACCACTCTTAAAACACAACGTACTATTCTGTTACTGAGCCCGCCGCTGCAGTGGCTTTTGCTCGGCATAAATATAGACAATATAATCTACCTGTGACCACGGGTGTAACGTCATGCCCGAAACGTCAGGATATAATTAAACGTAAGTTTACGCGATTAAGACCCGTTTGTCTTTAAAATATGAGTGATAATCGTGAAAGTATAAATCAATATATAGACAATATAGATTTCTGATGCTGCTACTCCTATAAATAAGGTTCTAAAACGTTTATTCTAACTAATTGGGAGTACCTATAACAAATGTAAATAAATATGGCTGTCTGTCAATATCATGTCCACTTACTTTCTTTTATTTATTTTTTTATTTTATTTCCTATGTTGTCTTGTTTATGTTTGTACTGTAAGCGTCACAAATAAATGTTTTTCTTTCTTTCATTTGACTTATTTTACACATGTTGTGCAACACTATCGCAGATATGCAGATATATTTTTACGTTAATACTAATAAAAATCAATAATTTTAACTAAAAATGTAAGTGAACTCAAGGTTTAACACTTTGAGTTCGTAATAAAATCAAGATTATGTTTTAAAAGTGCGTGATTATGGAATAACTCATTTTTTTGTTTACATTTTATTTTAAATTCTACGGACGATTGGTACATGTATCAGTTAATAATTTCGCACAAACCAACAAAAAACCGTTAAAAAGGCCGCAAATACATGGAGCCCACCTCAAAGCCTTTGTAAAACGCAACGCAATTAAATATTTTACGGCTCATTAAAAAACAAAAAACCAAAATGGCGGACGTTAAACGCGAAAGAATTTTCCCTCCTTTATTGCCGACATCATTTTCCGGGGAATTTTAATAAGATATTGTCAGTCCGTAATAAAATATTCTGTTAACGGAATAATTATGATTCTGGAGGCTTTTAAGGAAAATGCCATCTTTCTTAAAGACATGGCGGTTACGTCGTTTTACTTAATTTTATAAAGAAGGGTGTCATTATTAGAGGTAGATCAACTTTCTCTCGTTACCCGTTCATTCATCGTAAATGAATTATTTATTTTATTTATTTAATAAACAAAGAAACTTATGAATGGGACCAGTCATATGTATGCCGGATTAGGCAGCATTAAAACCTCTTAATATAACAACAATGGATTTATTATCGCCAGAACAATTCTCTAACAAATCGTCCCTGTACCCCTACCATGAGATTCCATTCTATAGTCGTAATCGACTGCGATAATTCAATCTCATATTTCTCATTAATACCTGTCTTATCGCTTACCTATCAACTAAGGGCATAACACTATGTCCTTCGGTCCTACCTATTGCTAAAATATTCTGAATTTTACATCTCTAGTTATTATTTTTGTATGTGCCTTTCTTTAATAAAAAAAAAATGTTTTAGTTATTTTATTGTAAGTATGATGCATTATTAAAAAAAAAGTCCCGCTGAGTTTCTTGTCGGATTCTGCTCGGATCAGCGCTGTAGGGTTTGAACCGGATTTAGTTTTATTTTTAATTGTGTATGACGATTCAAAAGTATTTCTTGCTATGCCTACTTAAACGACGAATCGTTTGACTTTGACTCTGCCTGGGACTACCGCAGTAATGTCATACCCGAAACGTCAGGATAAGAGCGTCGGTGTAAGGTTTTTTTTGTTTTAATTCAGAAAGCAGTTTCGTCTTACCCCAACGTACCTTATAATAAAAGTAAGGTAACTTGTTAAAATAAGAGCCCTTAGTAAGAGCAGATACACTACTCGCTTCCACTCCGCTGAGTGCGTCCATTACGTTCGAAAACCGATTTAATAGCGAAATTAATCGACCAGCCACAACACTAGCCGTTCCATATTCAAATTTATCGGCTAACGTATTTTCTAATTTAGAACGATACGTGCAAATTCGAGCACGGTTGGGTGTTTGTGAACCTTATTGCAATGGGCTTAAAGTGCACATAAGATTTTGAGATCCCTGCGCTGCTACTCATTTTAGGGTCAATTGTAAAAAATGGCAATTTAGAGCTTAAAGGAAATAAAAATCAATTGAGTTAGTTAATGTGGCGTCAAATATTATTTTCATTACAGCCCTTAAAATAGTTTTTGCAATCGACCTATAATTCAACATCAACACGTTTACTATGGTTATTTTCTATGAAAGTATGCAAAGACATTGATATTAGTTCTAAAATAATACAACAATATATTTGTAATATATTTTATAATGTGTATTTATATTTTTTATAGTGAGTGATGTGTTTGTTGTTAATATTATTATAGTTAACTTGTTACATACCCAAGATAGCACCGCCCACACCTTCTCTACTTTGGCTTAAGGTTGACTGGTAGAGAATGCCCTTGGCATTAAGTTCGCCTTTTGTACGTTAAGATTTTCTTTTGTGCAATTATGTTTAAATAAATAAATAAACAATTGTTTTTCGCACTTGTGTCGTAATGGTCTAATTTACGCTATGAAGATAAAAAGGAGCATTTTCGAGCTAGAGAGGGGAAAAGTATATTATAGTTCTTTCTTAACGTATAGAAACATGTCCAGCAATCATCGCAATTACGTGAGTTACCCGGTTCGCAAAATATTTCAGTATTATATTGTAGCTTTTGCAACATCATTGTTAAATATCAAATTCGACGTTAATTATTATACAGATAATCGTTCGCCGAAAACGTCTAGGTTCGAATTACGCCGAAATTCGTGAATGAAATTGTCAAATTTGAATTTTCGAGGCAGACCGGAGTCCGCAATAATTTGGAGAATATTTACGAGCAAATTTTTGCGCTTAATTGTGAAGATATAGAAAAACGCTTTTAGATGAAATTAAATATAATTTATAACATTTCAACCTTCAATGCTTAATGTATAAAATAAAATTCCCGAGCCCAGCAGGCTTTCCTCAAACTTGCAATTAAATTGAAAGCAGCAAACACAGGATTCCACATACAGTCAAGTGCAAAAATAAGTATCGAAAGAATCCGTTCATAAATATGTTACGACGTTCTTATTACACAGAATTAGAGTGCACTGGGACATCTTTTTGAACGTTTTTGTATACCCCTTATTTTGTCTTCGACTGTACATAGGTACTTAATTTTAACAATATATTCCAAAACATAATATCAAGGATTAAATACCAATTTAAACAAACATCATTTCTTTGTTGCTGCATGCCTTTTTGATGTTAATGACGTAAACTAAATATCCTAATTGACGTTCAGGTTTACATTAAAAAAGGATTCGGGAAACATCATTTAACATTACAAGTGTAATAATAACATTAACATACACTAATACCTATACTATACATAAAAATATTAAAAATATGCTATGTTCTCCTATAGCCATACAAGCCATACAAAACCAGTTGATTACCCAAATTCAGACCTTATTTCCAAGTACTTACTCTATAGCCGGTACGTGTTTTCGTTGTACAAAAGTTGGTTTTCTTTGAGAGAAAGCGTTTGAAATTCTTATAAAACTTCCTAAGTTAGTTATCTGTTTTGTTCCGGAGTACTTATTTTGTTTTCATTATTTGTGTATCGTAAGCGTAAAGCGTATCGGTGTATTTTTTGTTTGTTTTAGCTTCTAAGAATTCATTATTTACAAATCTATACAATTTATATACATAAATCAAATAGATGAGCACGTATTGTTGAGTTACTTCGTGAAGATGGCATTAGCAATAGTGCCGAAATATCGGATGCTCAATAATTGAAATTTACATGGTAAATATCCCGTTTTAAGTAATACTAATAACGTAAATGACCATGTTCGCTTAAAAACTAAGTAACCTAACCTATATCTACATCTACCCTTGAGGCATTGTACCGATGATGCCTGTAGCATTTCCTGGCTGCATCACAATACTGATTTGACTGTTACGTTACTATTAAAGTTTGGTTTTTAATAAGGAAATTCATTCATTCTTACAATAAGGTGAGTACAATTTAATACTAACGGACACTTCATAAATTCAATAATAGCATTATATTTTTAGGTGCTAACACCCATTGCTAGATTGTATCTAGTTTTACATTATGTCTTAATTGAAAAGTCTATGGAGGTTTAGTTGCTTCCATAGGTAAAAAAAACACACTGGCAACGTAAGTATCAAAAATTCCTTAGATTTAAAAATGTTCATCATTAGAACTGCACGCTATAAAAATCATACATTATGATAAAACTAAATAAGCAAAACCCCAATTTGATATACAAGTAATAGGGGATTTTAAACAATATCTAATACCATAACCTCTCAACAAAGTCTGCAAAATACATTCTGCACGTTCGTGTAAAACCAATGCACAGAAAATTACATGTCTTGAATATCAAATATCAAGGAACTACTCGTATCTCTACCAGCAACATTCATATTGGACATAAAACCGAAGAGGCTATTTCTAAAGCTGTAGCCAATTTAAAGTTATACCCATTATACCGTGTAGCCACTACGGAACATACAGATACATATAGCGCAGCCAATCGAGAATTAAACGCCGATCCAGATAGTAAATTGGCCAAACTGCCGCTTTGAGAGCCATATTATGTTGAACTACCTAGTCGAAATCGACTTCTGTGTTTAAGTGTCTTTTAAATAACTTTTATTTCGGATGTTCAAACCGATTACAATAGAACCAACGAATAGCTGCAGTCTCGAACAATGTTACGGTTAAGATATCTATTAACAATTTTAGGAGTTTAGAACGTACCCTACATCTAATTAAAAAAGATCAGAGATAAAATGAATAGAGAAGATAACCGGGCCAGAAATGATTTGAAAAATATAATCCGCTTTAAGCTTTATTATAGTCAAGTGCAAAAATATCATCATCATCATCATCATCACCCTATGATAGTCCACTGCTGGACGTAGGCCTCTTCCATCAACTATGCGTATAGATGCATTAGGAGGCAAATGCCCATAATCGCCACGCTGGGCAAGCGGATTGGCGATAGCAGTAATGTGTCCACTATGATGACGCTGCTGCCCATCATCAATCTTTAATCAAATATGGTCAGTGACACTTCAACCCCTTAGTCGACTCTTACGACACCCGCAGGAGGAGTTGGGGTGGTGAGTGTGGTGACAAATGTATTCTTTCTGCCGTCACCACAAAAATATGTATCGAAAGAATCCTCTTACAAATATGTTACAACGTTCTTATTACACAGAATTACAGTGCACTGAGACATATTAGTAGTGAGCATTTTTATATACACCTTATTTTTCCTTTGACTGTACATAAATAACTAGGTAACGGTAAAGTAACACACATGATGTTTAAAATAACTTCACACCACCGAAGTTATTTTAAACATCAAAGTTTTATCTTATCACAAACTTGCTATTGTATGACGATTAAAAAGTGCTTGTTACTATGCCTACTCGAATTAAGAATCATTTGATTTGACAAATACACAAGGACAAAATTAAATATACAACAACGAGAAGCTATATCAAAACACTGCAAACTGCCCTTAATGATTCCGCATTGCTGTACTCGTACCGCCGCGTTTCGGTTTGCGGAACGTGTTTATTCTCAAGTGACCTTTCTTCGCCATCGCTAAGCTGCGCACGTCATCTTTTAGGTCAGAAATTTGCATATAAATTGCGACACCTCGAGCGAGATTTTTCAAACAAGCACCTAAGGTAATAGGGTTGCCATGGATATTATATTATGCAATATAATCATAGTCATGTTGTAATTTTTGACGTAGGTCATAAGTATTTTACAGTTAATAATACTAGATTGAAAGGCACGAAAATAAGATTTTACATACACATTTTAAGGAAAATTACTTAACACGGAAAATATGCAGTTCATATGCAGAACCGCAATATCTAATATATTAATAATATAAAATTTGCCTTTTTCATATTTTAAAATGTCGTGATCAATCGGTCAAAATGTATGAAAAAGACATTTTTTTTTTAGATTTCGTGATTGGCCCCATATTAAAAGTTGTTCAGTATAGCCTACTAAATCACCCTGTTCAAGGTTTTCAGTGGCTCGTGGAACACCCTGAATAAGACAAGTAATACTGAGTAGTGGATAAAAAATATTTTTTACTGTCTAGGAACTCAGGACAAAATTACAGTATTTAACCCTCAATAAGGCATCAGTCACACCTAAATTTCATTGGCTTTGACACTAATTAAATTTCAGAATAAGTTTCAAAATGAGGTGGTAAATATACAGTGTGTTACCATGACCCAGGCTTTTACGAAAATGGGTAATAATACGCATAACTGGCAATCGTTTTCGAGTATTAAGAGTTGACAAATATTTAAATTAACTGAACAATTATTTTAATTTCGTTCGAACGATCAATGTAACGCGTGTACTGCTTAGTTGTCAAACGTTGCGAGTGGCTGCGATCTGTCATTGTCAAGTGCCAATTAACGATTTATTTTGAAGTACATTGCTTCTCAATTAACTTTTCTTAGAAAGTGAATTACTTTTAAAATTAGGATTTTTAAACAAATAATGCACATGGTTTGGCTAAGAATCTGCATCTCAATCCTCGGTTCAAATAAAAGCCTGCATCATGTTAACACACTGTATTACCATTGCCCTATTAAGGCTTAATATTGACTTAAGTACCAAATTGTTTGAATTTTTAAATGTAGTCGAGTTTGACGACTTTGGAGTTAGAATTTAGAATACATAAAATTTTGCATTACCCTCAATAACAAACTATGATCTATGCTTCTCACATCATCAGCCTATACTCCACTGGTGGACATAGGTCTCTCCTGGTTCTCTAAATCATCTCCGAAAATTGTTTGTACGAATATTGGTTGTACGTTGTTTCATAGACAACAAAGAATATTGGTTCATAGAAAATGTTTCTCGTATTTTCATTTCATAGAATGATAATTTTTCAGAGCTCTTACATTATATAATCTGGTTTTGTATATTTTTTATTGTTCAGACATGTAGTTCTTAGAATTTCATTTCATAGCGTATTCAATCAAATATTATTAATTCGAATAGTATTTTTTGTCTAGAACAGTTGTTTCAAAAACTGAATATTCATAGAATGTTGTTTGTCATTGTATCTAACTTAATATTTTTTATTCAGTCATAATTAAACTATAGAATTATCATTACATACCATTACACAAATACAAAAGAAATACCTACGTCCAAAGAATTTTAGTAAGCGATTTAGACCTGGGAACCGGTCGACGAAGCCCCGCTGCGCGGGGTTTCTATTTTTTGCTCTAAGGGATGAAAGGTACCTAACGAACCTATCCAGGTTAGTGCAGGGGAGGTACAAATTTTTAATTTTTTAATGCGGGGGGCTCCGCCCCCCGAGCCCCCTTTGTGGGGGGCTTCGCCCCCCCGTCCCCCTTTTTTGGTTTCGCAAGGATGACGATACGTAAATAATTAATTAAAAGTAAGTAGGTATTTTATTTATCCGGGAAACTACGCTTGAAACCTAACCAATCCAAGTCGGTTTTACCCTGATTTATTACTTGGATTGGTTAGGTTTCGAGGCTAGAACAGATTGAAAAGCTAACTAACCTAACCTAACCTACCCTACCTAACCTACTTTGCCTGCAATCTACCTACTTTTTCTGGTAGCAGTTTGGTTTTTTTAGAGGGAGGGCGAATCAGGTAAGAATATCACTATGCAATAAAGTAAATAGTGAAACTAAATATTATATAAACTAGTAACTATAAAACAACAATCTATGAAATAAGTGCCTACAAAACAAAAATACATGAAATGTAATTCTAGTGTTTGGTTACTTTGTAAAGTAAAAAAGTTAGATAGCAATATACATGGAACTGAATGTCTGTGAAATATGTTTTAAGCAATTGAATAGTCTATGAAACAATAATATTGGAACAGAAAGTATATGATCCAAATAATATATGAACAAATTTCTGTGAAACGAAATTCTATGAAACTTCTGTCTATGAAACAGTGTGCCACCACGAATATTACATCGCAACCAATTTTTCGCATAAAGTCATTTCACCGAATGATCACATTCCAATTGAATTTTATGAAATCGTTTCATTTCCCAACTAAATGGTTGGCAATTCAATCTTTGGGTTTGGTTTTTAATTGGAACTTTTTATAATACATATGTTTTCATGTGGTTTATGGTTTAGTTGGTATAATTTATATTTAGTTAACTAATAACAAAACAGTCGGTTCTGGCGCTTCGCCGGCCGCTACCGCGGCACGCTCGCTTCGCTCGCTCGGCTCGCGCGTTGCAAGGTCGCAGTTTCACCTAACACTCCTCCTCGCTTCGCTCGTCGTCGTACCTAACTGGACTCTGTGAAATGTTTGTTTAACGGTATTCTTTGTTAGGCAAGTTCAGAAAAATGGTTATGCTAAAAAGTTTCCACATACTTATACGAAAAGGACGACGAAACGTTATTCGGCCTAGTGAAAGATTTAACAAATGGTGAGTATGCTAAAAGCATTGTGTCAACACAATAATCCGTTTTATAATAATTCTGTCAAATGAAACGTTGTCATACAAAAATTTGCTAATAGTTGGTTGTCAAAGTGAACCATCGGCGAAATGTTGGTTGGCAAATGAAATTCGGGCAAAAAAAGTTCGGAGAAAAGGCAGAATCCCGTCTCTCCTATTACCAAAGCATATGAACGCACATAATCGCCACGCTGGGCAAGCGCATTGGCGATCACAGTAGTGTGTCCAACTGTTCACTGATGACGCTGCCCATGATCAATCTTCAATAAATTAATGGTCAGTGACATTTAAAACCCTTCCTCTCTTTTAAGACACCTACGGGAATAGTTGGCGTAGTGAAAAATATCTTATTGCCGTCACTATCTTTGACTTTTGTCAAAAATACATTCTGTTTTGTGGAACAACTTAAATTGTTTTATTAAATATTTTTGGAGTTGTATTTTTAAATATTATCACTACTATGAATGTATATAAATTTAAAAATTAGATGTCATATACGAAAGAAAAAATACCGAAATGGGATCCCAGCTGCAGCGTTGGTATAATTTGGCATTTTTTCTTTGGTATAAGATATATCACTATCACTACATAGTATAAAATAAAGTCACTTTTTCTGTCCCTATGTCCCTTTGTACGCTTAAATCTTTAAAACTACGCAACGGATTTTGTTGAGATTTTTTAAATAGGTAGAGTAATTCAAGAGGAAGGTTTTATGTAGGTAAGGTACCCGTGCAAAGCCGGGGCGGATCGCTAGTAATGTTTAAAAATACATTTTGTTTCGGCATGTCGGCAACCCTGAAGACGGCATCCAAGATTGCCGGCATGACCGGCCATTTTGTTTAGCGCGGGCTAATCTAAGGGCTCGCGTAAATTGCCTAACTCCCCCCATAAAAGGCTAAGCTACATACCGTTACTTTGAAAAAGTCGTAGCTCACACCACAATTCAAAAAAACCTACTCACATACATAAAAAAATAAAAATTTGTGACAAAATCTCATAGATAACCATATAATTTAGCACGGGATCTAAAGGATGAATAAATGTTACTGTACTGTTGTTATAGCTGTTATAACGGTAGTAAAAAACATCAACCCAGACAATGTTTTCACTGTATTTACTTTTGCTGATCTGTAATTTCTGTAACGTGTGCTCTATCTGCATAAACTTTATTATATTCTAAAGTCATAGGTACAACTCATATCACGACGAGTGTGTCTATCTGTCTATCAGTCTCACTTAACTAATAATTTAACACTAACTTGAGAGCCCAACTCCGCCCGAAGCTACCATGAAACAGTCCCGAACTATTAACTACTCGTATCATTAAATTACATCTATTAACTAAGAAACTTCGAACCTAGCACTTCTGTAATTACCTACCTAGGTATTAGACGTCAAGTTTTGTACTAATCAAATTATTTTATTCAAACAACTTATTGGTAGGTTTAGTACAAGTATGGTTCGTGCCACAGTATGCTCGTGCTTCTTTTATTATTATTATTAACATACTTAGTAGGTACTTAGCAATAACATATGTAGGTAGTTCACTCTTTCAATAATATTAATAGACTTTTTGATAAAGATTTTTTTGTAATTCCTAGTCAAGTAATTTAATTACTTAATTGGTCAATTACTTTTTTATGTCATTCGTCACCATAGTTACATATTCCGTTCTCCTGGTCCCTCACTAATCATGATAATAGAACTTGCAGGATACTTTCTTCTAGCAAACTATTCAACTGTTGTCCCCTGTGTGACGTGATAACAACAAAAAAAGTGATATACCTTTTGTATGACGAGGTGAAAGCGAAGTACCTATGACAGCGAAATCTTACCTGAAAAAAAAAAAACAAAAGATTTTTAGACAGTGTTACAAACTTGAGGTGTTTTTTTGAAAAACAATATTTAAGCGCGATTATGTTAATGAGAAGTGATTTATGATTTCTCCATATTAATTGCGACTTACATTAAAGTTTTTTTTTGTATAAAAAGATGTAAAGAACATTCAACATGAACAACAAAAACACATACCTATAGTAGCAGTAGTAGTAGTATACATATTTTCTAAGGAAATCAAGATAAAGCCTGCATGGCTTTTTAGCTTAAGAGTCCCTGCGCACACTGCATTTAATTAATGCGACCACGTCCAAAATACTGGACATGGTCTGAGCCACTTTCTGTAATTTTTTTAACCGTTTAATTCAGGATAGTTAAAGACTTGTCTTATTGGGTCCAAGCAGGCTTGAACACACGACCATCCCTTATTTCTGTCGAATTAACGGTTAAATCGTGTTTTATACTAGTCTCATTTAACGATATTACAAAGATGTATACGATTTGACGGACATCTTAATGCTTCCCCACACTCCCCTACCAGACGAATGAAACATTCAGCACATTTCTTACCAATCATTAATGTGTTTTATCTACAAACACACTACTATCTACTACACTCTTATCCCAAACACATAAAGTCCATTATCCCTTATTCATATCATACCAAACGGTGTTCTTCATTTTCGTATCAACTCCATAAGGTAGTAAAGCAGTGGACATATTGAAAGACTTAAGCTCTTTTCCCGAAAGGGAACTAGCGTTTCAGACTAAGCTTTGCAATAAAGAAGTAAGACATCGGAATACAGGGAGATTTGGGAGTCTTGAGAGCAAGACCAATACTAAACTTAACTACTGCCGCGAAAATCGAAATTCGTAAATTTCGAGGATATTCCTCTGTCACTCAAACGAAGGCGTCATTAGAGTGCAAGAGACAAATCCTCGAAATCTACGAATTTCGATTTTCGCGGTAGGGCCGGCTGTACGTTAACTAGTGCTATCATATCAAATTTTGCAAAACTTCATAAAAGTTGTGGCATTTGGCGTATATCCCTTTTTTCTCAGACTTTAAATTGTTAGGTGCAGTTCGGTAATTTTGAAAGTCGTCTAATTTCGGAAGTCACAAAAATAAAAATCACCATTTCCATCATATTTTTTTTTATTTATAAACAGTCGTACAGTTACAATGAACCAATGACTAAGAAAATATCAAACAGACCTTTAGTTTCATGACTTTACAGAAAAAAATAATACGTCGCTAATACGCATCAAAAAAGTAAGTAGGAATTCACTATAGTTACAAACCATCGTAAATTTATGGAACATAATATTAAGAATATTAAGAACAGTTGCCACTTGAGTAAAAATTACAGAGTTGAGATTTATGACATAACATACAGTGTACGGTCGGCTCTAACAATACGTATACGATTTTGATCCTTATACCTTTGGCATACGTTCCGAAATGCACACATATTATTAGACGTCACCGTACAAGACTTATTATTATATAACATTATATTTTATTTGAATTTTATTTGAACGCCTGTTTCAGGACTGTTATTGTACAGTTAAAGATATCTACGCCTTCCAGTTTATCGTTATCATTAAATAATTTACAAACACGCTTAATAAATACATTCCCGGCATAACATGTCCTACTGCGAGGTACAGAAAAAAGGTTTTTCTTGCGACATTGACGCTCCCGTCTACGTGGAACTCTGAAGTTTATTTTATGCAGTAACGTTGGGGCCTCTAACATTGAGTGAATTATTTTGAAAAGCATGACAGAGTCAACCGCATCACGTCGATCACTTAGTTTTTGCATATTAAAATGTTTGCAGGTATCCGTGTAATCGGTGTAAGACTGGCCGGTCCGAAACGCGAGTGATTTTACAAATTTTTTTTGCACTCTTTCGAGTCTGTCAATATGAAAAGCGTGGCTCGGTTTCCAAACTGAACATGCGAACTCTAGATGACTGCGTACAAAACTATTGTAAAGGATTTTATATGTCAAAGGATTTTTAAAAGGCTTACCTACTCGCAAAATGAAACCAAGTTGTTTATACGATTTGTTTAAAATATTGTCAAGATGAGGAACAAAAGTAAGCTTATTATCCATTAAAATGCCAAGATCGCGAATTTGAGTAACTCTTTCCAACGTTTGCCCTAAAAGATCATACTTAAAGTCAATATTCGTTTTCTTTCTAGTATAAGTGATAACTTTACATTTGTCCAAATTTAAAAATAAATTGTTAGCACCACAGTAGGAAACTAGATTATTCAGATCTTCTTGTAGTTTAATGCAGTCATTTACATCTTTAATAATCCTGAAAATTTTTGTATCATCTGCATAAAGCAGCAAATTAGAATTTTTGACGCATTTTGAAATATCATTAATGTATAATGTGAACAACAAAGGTCCCAAGTGCGAACCTTGAGGAACACCTGAGCTAATAGACTTCCATTCGGATTGAAAACCAAGCAATACTACAGACTGGACTCTGCTCTCAATGTAAGATTTTACCCAACGGAACAAATCGCCGTGAATTCCCAGTCGCCAAAGCTTCGTTAATAAAGTGTGGTGACTAATTTTATCGAAGGCTTTAGCAAAATCAGCATAGATAGCATCAACGCTAAAGCCATCGTCCATAGCGCTTAAAATGAGATCGGTAAAAGTTAAGAGATTGCTTTCGACTGATCGACCTTTTAAGAAACCATGCTGATTGGGAATAATGATGCGGCGTACGACGCCAAAGAGTTGATCAGTTACGATTTTTTCCAATAATTTAGCGCAAACACATAATTTGGAAATTGGACGGTATTTCTCTATGTCACGACTAACTACACCTTTAGGTATTGGAGTGACCCATGCCTGTTTCCAGATATAGGGAACATAACCATCTTTTAGGGACTTAGTAAAAAGTATAGTGATAGGTGCTGTAAGAGAAGAACTGCAACTTTTAATTAAGAGGGGATGTAGCCCATCTGGACCGGCTCCTTTATTGACATTAACTGTTTTTAGATATTTTTCTACGATATGTGAATTAATTTCTATTGAACTTAAATCTATCAAAGAATCGTGTGATGAGGTTTTCAGAATATCGTCAAAAGTGTTATTATTACTCGGCTGCTCGAACACTGAGTGAAAATAATTATTAAATAGGTTACATATTTGCTCACCGTTAGAACTGCTGATGCCGTTATAATTCATAGTTTGAGGTAGTTTATTTTTAGAAAAAATTGATTTAACATATGTCCAGAAATAGTTAGGATAGGTTTTAATTTTACTTTCAGAATAAGATATGTAGTTGTTGTAACAGGCGGTTTCCATTTTATTGGCACGTTTACGTAGCATACTAAAACTTTGGTAATCTAGTGGATTGCCATATAACTTCCATAGTTTATGGTATTTACGTTTCTCTCTTAGTATTTTTTGTAGGGGTTTACTATACCAAACAGGGACAGAAGAGGGTGAACGGCGTATATGACGTAACGGAGCGTGTTCATGAATTTTTTTTTTTAGTAAGTTGTTAAATTTCATTATACAATCATCTAAATGTAAATTTTTAAAGAATTCGGTCCAATTAATTGCACTAAGTTCCGAGTTAATTTTACTGAAGTCAGCCAAGTGAATATTATGCTTATATTGTGGTGCAGGTTTTAAATAAGAGATAAAGTCAAGTTTTAAATCAATGCAAAGTGATTTATGGTGTGAGTCTTCAGGAGTTAGTGGAGAGTCACAAGCGGTTACGCAACAACCATCATTATAAAAAATTAGGTCTAAAATACGACCATTTGCGTTGACAATATAATTGTATTGATTAGTTCCGGTGTAAGATAGGAACTCTTGAATTAGACGAGTGCCGAAACTACTATATGTGGCCAAGTGCACCTTGGAAGTTGGGCTACCTACCCAAACAGCATCCGGTATATTAAAATCACCTGTGATTAAAAATAAATCTTCGGGACGGTCAACAATTAATTGACTAGCAAGGTCAGTAAAATCAGTCAGCGCTTCACGGTGATTAGGTCCGTTAGGTAAATAAACACAACAGATGTTTAAATAGCGACCACGGTCATCATTATGAACAGACTGCGGCAATGATGCATTATGCTTATCAGTAAGTGTTGATAAGGGCAGTGAGACCCATATACAATCACAGTGGGCTCTCGAGGGGACGGGCCAGTCGCGGAGCTGCGGGCGGAGGTCCGCCCGCAGTGCCACCGCCACCCCGCCTCCACGGGATAAACCACTATCCGCCACAGACCGATCACAGCGAAATACATTATAATTATTAGGAAAATACTCTCGATCGTAGAAATCAGCCGTTAACCAAGTTTCAGTTAAACAGATGAAATCGTAATTGGACTGTGTCACTTGGCAGAGAAAGTTATGTGATTTTGTACGTAGGCCCCTAACGTTTTGATAATAACCGTTTATGATAGTACTATTAATCGTTGGAATAAGTTGAACTATGTAATCTTTGCGGTATCAGAGTTGCACTCAGACGAGAGAATTCCATGGTAATAAACAGTGCGCAATTTATAACAACATAGGTAAACATGTAAAAAAACATTGCATAGCGGGAAATGACGTATGTATGTATATAAAAAATGTTGGTTAGAAAGCGTAAGTAAGTGCATGGATTCAGTATAACGAGGCAAAAATAACAAATCAATAGTTTTATTTTGGTTTTACATATAAATAAACGTAAAAACAATCAAGATTCAAGATTCAAGATTCAAATTCTTTAATGTACAAAAACACAAGTCAAAACAAAATTACACATTAAAAAGACACAATAAATATTCACCAGTGTTGTGCATATATAACAAGTATGCGATAGCCCTATTGAACATTATTAAGTAATTCGCAACATTTAGTCACACCAGGCGCTGCAGTGTAGATTCGTCAGCAATATGGATGACCTTTGACCCTTCATTCTTGCGTATAAATATTTTGCAGTCGCGGGTCCATAGGAATGTATAGTTATGTTCTGTTTTTATTTGCCTAGCGCGCTTTAATAATAATTTGTTTGCCGGTGTCAAGTGATCGCCTAGGTAAAGAGTTGAAGCTGGTCCGGGCATGTCAATATCAGCTGTAGTGAGGCCGCGTCTTGCGCGCACGGCAGCTAGGAATTCGTTTTTGCGCTTACGCTGGGTAAACTTAACTATAATGGCGGGTGGGCGCATATTAGAGTGAGAATCGCTTTGTTCAGCTTGAAATCGGCGAACACGGTGTATCATGTCTATGTCAGTATCTTGAAGGGTGTAGCCGACTTTTAGGCATATATTACGGAGAATGAAAAACAAATTTTCGCCCTTGACGAAAGGGACGCCTGAGATTTCAATATTGTTCAACAATGCAAACTGCTTGATATTATTATTCTCGACGGTTAAGTTCTTGATAGTCACTTTTATCTCTGCAAGATTTTCGGCAACCCCTTCCAAAGAAGAACTTTTCTCTTCAACGGATGAAACCCTGGCTTTCAAACATGATAAATCAGTCTTTATATGCGATTGCTCCTCCAAAATTTTTTCATTTTGCAATTTAACAGAATCTATTTGGTTTTTTATGTCTTCAAGGATGTCGCGTTTCATTACTTGCAAGGCTTCATTTTGCGTTTTCGTAGTGGTAGCCAGACTTTCCATAATTTGCTTGTGGAAGTCGGCCAAGTCATCTTTAATACTGCAGTCATGCTCTCGCTGTTTTCTTTTGCGAAGAGTAACGTGGTGTTGTGGATCATCACCTGTTATTTTCGAAAGATCCGGCTGTGAGCCACCCATAGGATAGAATTCGTTGGGGGGCGTGCGAGGAGTCGTCATTTCGGAAACTGATTCAACCAAAATGTTAAAAACCACAGGCAACAGTAGTTATTTAGTATTGGTACTAGTAAACTTTTAACTTCAATATGATAAATGTCTGAACTGGATTGAACTAATGTCGACTTAAAATTCACTGAGATAAGGTCTATGTTCACACAACAATTAACAGACGACAACTTGAGCGATAAGCACACGTATTATTTGTTGCGAGGTTAAAACCGGACTGAAAATATATCAAGATTACCCTTCCAAAATAATCTGAGCATTTATAACGTTCGGAATTACCCATCTGCAAGTTACATACAGCATAACCAAAGTAACCGAAGTAGCTCTCCGAATCGCTAAACTGAAGTGACAGTGGGCGGGGCACATTGCGCGTAGAACCGATGGCCGTTGGGGCGGGAAGGTTCTCGAGTGGCGGTCACGTACTGGAAGGCGCAGCGTTGGTAGGCCCCCCACTAGGTGGACTGATGACCTGGTGAAGGTCGCTGGAGTCCGCTGCATGCGCGTGGCACAGGACCGGTCATTGTGGCAATATTTTTGGGAGGCCTTTGTTCAGCAATGGACGTCTTTCGGCGCACATGATGATGATGATGACGTTACATATAAATAAAATACATTTATTTGCC
>JALPQI010019696.1:0-20183 GCA_025490895.1 Thaumatotibia leucotreta | reverse complement strand
ACATTTTTTTTATCTAAATTTTTCATAAAATATACAACCTCACTAAAACATTATTGTTGCTGTTACTGAGTACCTCATCATAATCACATTAAATTTAAGATCTTAACTCTTGTCGATTGTACTCCATTTCCATTATATCCTTACATGGGCGTTTTCCAAAAAAAATAATCGTCAACTTGATTCGATCTAGATAATAAAAAAATGTTTTAAAATTTTCGTTCACTTTCGTTACAATGGTAATTACTAGGTACCTTAACTTATCTATTTCTGAATACCACTTAAGGCAAATCTAAAAGCAGCTTTAATGATTGATAAAAAGTTGATTCATAATCATTTTAATGAACATCCTGTTAATATGATAACTCGTGAATGAATTGTATCTACTTTCCGCTCTTATCCCCTTATTCATAAACGTCTGCTGACTTAGCAAGCCGCTAAGTATTGTTTGTCCCTTTCCCTCTTGTGGACATATTGATAAGACTGAAAGGGACAAACAATGCTTACTTAGCTTAGGCTTGTTAAGTTAGGAGACTTTTATGAATAAGAGGGTAAGGATTTCTTTTTAAATTTCCACATAAAAGTACCCGTTACTTTAAAGTTGTCTGTGCTACCACTATCGTTCTCTCAAGTCATGAGAAAGAAGGACAGAGCGAACACATGTATCTGACAGATACTACATATTCAAATTCAAATGTTTTTTAACTAGGGATTGAAAAACTCCATTACTAAGCTATATACTATGCTATTTATGATACTAAATTATACTAGCATCAGCATATTAGCAATAAGTTAAGATTATAGGCAACATTTATGTTTAGTTTGATTTTAGTGATTGTTTCTCGTGCACTTTATGACAAATTCTAAGGAAAGTGCAACCCGAAACTTATTTTGCAACTTTGATACTTATTGTATTGAGATAAAGTGCACAATTTGATTTGCCAATTTGTGCCCCTCGTGGTTCTCCGTGTATGCGAACTACATGTGAATTTGCTTTATAATTAATTTTGCTTTCATTCTTACGTTGCTCGGCCCCGGGCTTGATATAAGAGGTTCCTTCAAGAAAAAAGGACTATTATTAATATATAGCACTCGTATATTGGACCTTGTTCTCCAAACTTATTATTTAGATGATTTTAATGAGTGACATGGTTTTGGCTTTTTCTGATGTGTCAATCCCATGCAACCTTTATAGGAGAGCCAAAATCATCTCCGAAAGAGCAGAAAATATAGGCCTTCTTGCTTCATTCCGGTCTTTTATCGGAGAGATTTTGGCTCCGCTATAGCAACACTGGTATCCCATGCGTGGTGCTAAAATTAAAAAATGAAACAAAATAAAATAATTAGAAAAACATAATTTATTGCTATCACAATATAAACTGCGGGTCGGTACATCACTAACATTACCATTACCTTTGGATATTGCGGAAAAAATCCCTCTAAATTAAGTACTAGTTTTAAGTAGGAGATTCCAGTGATGGATGAAATTCTCTAAAACGCGGCGACAATCGCCATTTCCTAATTACTTTAATAGGAACTTAGAGGGCGTCAACTAGAATAAATCAAAAAACAATCTCATATAAACTCAAGGTTGTGAATAATACATTGAAAAGTGATGACTAATTGATTAAAATTTGTTCATAATTTCCATGAGGTTAGAGACGAACCTGTAAAGAGATGCTCCACTTTAAATGACTTAATTGACGGAGCCCGACCACCTTTAAGCTTGGCGCCTATTTCCCCACTTGACAGCTGTCGTTTGACATTGACATTTTGACCATTCGCGGTGCATTTTTGGGCGGACGTAAACTCATACAAAAATAAACTAAGATAAAAGTACCAGTTTTTGACTCTGTACTAGTATTCAAAATGCGCACTTTATGTTGAAGTTACAAAGTTTAATTCGAATATCGAAAAGTCTTTATTCGAATTGAAATTTATAACTTTGACATAAAGTCTCTATGTCGAATAGTAGCGCAGAGTCCAGGGTACCATGACATGCTTAAGAAGTTCAGTTTAGGTAGAGACAAAGGGACAAGACTATATGAGTCGTACATCACTGTCGCTGTCCCTTAACCTAAACTGAACCGCATTAGTACGTCATAGTAACCTTGTATTGGTAATTCGACATTAGTATACATTATATACAGCAAGTTAGACTGAAGGATATTATAATTTAGGATTTATCAACTTCGGTAATCAGCTAATCAAGTATACGTATTAAATAAAAAATATTAATCTTTGTCTATAACCTAAAGTTCACAGCGAATAGTCATTATAGGCTGTCTTGTGGCAGAAATAGATGCCCGAAGTTAGTTCTACTCTCATGTACCCTTGGTTAGTTACTTAGGAAAATAATTAAAATATAAATTAATACAATGTGCAGCGATAAAGCTTAATCATAAATTTAACGTGCAGAGAAACTGACAATAAATAAAACTATGAAAATGATGTCACCGTTTACCTGCGCGAACAAGTCTCCAAATATAATAAACTACAAAATAATTAATAAAAACTCTCTGGGGATCATGTTTCCAAATCAAATGTCCTGAACGATCATTCAACAAAACTACTCAAACTTCAGTGATTTTATCCATATTATTGAAGCTTGGAACTCTTGAAAAAAACCTGTTCGCTCAGATATAATATCGATGACTATAACTGTCAACACAGCGTTTATCGCATACCTATCTCTTTCACCTATAATCTATAGGGATTCCCAAGAAAGAAGATAACGCACGCGATAAAATCTAGTGCTAAGAATGATGAATTATTTCACTACGAAAATTGGTCCTATAGTCGATGTGGCCTAAGGGCTAATTCTGACATCCTTTGACCTAGGTAGTAAACAAAATTGGCTACGCCAATAGCCACATCAATTTACATTTTATAAACGTCATTCTAAAAGGGTAAACCTTATACATAAACGTCTCATAACTTAGCAAACTGATAAGTATTATTTGTCCTTTCGATCTTATAGGTGTGTCTAGAAGAGCGAAATGGAGATACAATGCTTAACGGCTTGATAACTTGGGAGACGTTTTTGAATATGGTTAGGTCCTAAACTCAACGGCATAACAGTTGATGTAAATATATGTCTGCGCTTTTGGACCTTATAGTCACCGGCAGAACATCTGTCAGTTCCATACATTTTATTACCCATAAACGACTTTTTCTACGAGTGACAGCTTAATCGTCTACCAGGGATTTAAAGACACAAAAGTGTATACATACCTTTGACATCTACCGCATTTCGTCATTGGAAATCAATTGTAAAGAGATTCTAAAAATTATTAGTCAATTTCTCGCTTCAATTGGCAGATAGGTGCTTTCTGACCATCAATAACTATATACAAAAGCACCAACTAACCATAGCAGTTTTGTATACATGTGTTTCTGCTATAAACATGATAGGGCACTATTTTGGACGACTAGGATAGACTTGCCTTGACGTTTGCTTGAACGTGGCAAGTCTAAACTGATCGAGCGAAGCGGTTTTTATTGTGTCCCCGCCTAAGGCCCATTTACAAATTATTAATGTAAATAAAATGCTAATCTAAAAAATATTCAGAATGAATATACAAAGTGAACGACACTGTTAACATAAAGCAAAATAAATTAATCTCGCTAGCAAGAGCATGTCTCAAACATGACATTAAATTACAATAATTGGAATATGCTGAATAAAATTTCTAAATAGCATGAAGCCTAACATATAATATAATGTAATCACACAAGACCTACAGGCATACAGCCAATCACAAAACTTAATATTAATGCTATTTTTTATGTCCTCAAAGTTCTATAAGAAAAATGTACTAATATAAATTGAAAAAAGTACTTTTGGTCTAGGCTGTATGCTGTCGATATGTGGACCACCTTTAATATAAATATTTATCGTCTAAATTATTCTGTTGCCCACTGCCCTAGATCGACACAATATTAAGTACCGTTTAAAACGTTTAAGTACCGTAAAAGTGCAAAAAAATAGGCAGTGTCAAGCACGCACGCAACATCTAGATTTATAAAAAAATAACTTAAATTCGAAAAACAAATAGGAATGATCGTCATCTATACACATCTAAAACGATCGGTACATGCATTACAATAAAATATTCGTGTTTTCTATACATAGGAGTCCCATGAACCGTCTTTGGTTAGAAACCATACCCGCAAAGAGTGTTCACAATATTGCGAATATAATTCGAATTGTGAAAGCTCCTTTACACATAAATGCTTTAGTATAATGTTAATGGGAAGAAAACCTTTTTCCCATTAGTTGAAATAGAAAATATCATATTTACGAGAAATATTTTATTTTCAAGTTACATCAGGATTGGCTGTTATAATTTGGATTTTAATCCATTTTTAAAAAGCCTGATCCTGTTTATCTATGAAGCTGTTCGAGGCACTGAATAATGAACAAGTATGGCGGAAGCTGTTAATTAAAAGCGTTGTTAGTCATAACTACGTTAATACATTTATATTGCACTGACAATACTGTTCAAATCACTTTTCAAGTGTACATTGGGAAAGTGTAATACTTTCCAATGTGAATTTAAATAAACTTTTGTTTAAAGGCTAACAAACCTCTAAGATTAACATTTATCTTTCTTTAGAATACTTATTTATTTCAGTATCCACCACACTTGTACACAGTAGCTAAAAGAAAAAGTTTATTATTTCAGAGACATTTATAGACTAGTATGCTTAGCACATGATTAATATGGCAGTATATCGCCGCGAGATAGATTTTCTATCTTTTACTAACCAAGTGAAGGATAGTCTATCTCGCGGCGACATATTGTCGCACTAATCCTGTGCTAAGCCTATAGGTCCGTTTACAATGTGAATACTATAATAAAATAGCAAGATGTCCCATTCTCATTACACGATTGCAAAACTAGATGGCCACTCAATATTTGAATTCCCTTAATTTGAATCGATGCATGTGCTCTTTCATATCCTCTTGACAAGTTCTGTTAAAGTTTTGCACCCTAAGTTCCGATCAGTATTAACCGTTTCAGTGCGGATGACAACGCCAGGCGTGTCATGAATGTTTTTAACGAATGTCGTATGACACGATAGGCGTATCATCATATTCTATGGCGTAAGGCACGCTTGGCGTATCATGAAAAAATTGTTCGCCGCCATAGATATTATCAAACCGGTTTCTAATTCCGGTTCCGGGATTCGAGAGTACATGACATAACATGGAGTAAATGACACAACATTTACCAATAAAAGAGTTGTTTATAGATGTAGTGAGTGATTAATTAATACATTATCTGTAAGTCTTTGCACTTAAACTATGAATATATTAATATAACTATGAATATATCCCAGATTGACTTATACACTGTTGTGTCAACACGTCAACAGTACTTTCGAATCTCATTCTAATCGCGGTTTGATAATAAAAGTTTTTGAAAATGGAACACGCATCCGTTAATAGGGCCTACGATGATGTGACACAATGTAAACGGACCAATTAAAAATGAAGACTTTTTCTTGAAGCACAGAGCCCAGCTCCAGACTAAGCCAGAAGCGTATCAAAGTTATACAATCTAGTGGTAGGGCCGCTTACTCTCGTGAGAGATGTCTCTGCGACGGCGTCCTTGCGCTGCATCTGGTTGGCGAGTTTCTGCTTGTTCACCGGAGACCCTGGAAATGAGAGCCGGTTCACCTGCCTGACCTTGACAATTCTAAACTATAACCCCTAGTGTGTGGTCAACAAGGCTCGGAAACGGTTCGAAAAGCGGTTAATATCGGTGAAACTCCGATATATCATAACGCGAATGTGTTAAGCAGGGATCGGATATCGGTTTTTTCTCCATACAAAAGAACGGTTCGAATTCCGTTCGTTTCCGTTCTTCGGTATATATATATTTTGTTAATGGAGTAAATCAAAAATACGATGTTAATAATTATATAAAATGTTGAAAACTAAATAATAAGTGTAAAACATTTTAAAAATTTAGCTATTGCGATGTTTTTGTTAAAAAACCGGTTCCGATCCCTGGTGTTAAGAACTTTATTATAAACTAAATAAATCGGTTTATTTGACAAGTGACACTAAAAGGTGTCGAGTGACAAATTGACAACTTGAACTTCGCTGGAATTAAACGGTTATTCATGTTCTTAACCGGTTAATTTGACAAAATTGTTCCTTTGAAATATAACAGTATAACCGTTAAAAATATAACAGTATAACATAAAACGAAAAAAAAGATATATTTGCGTCAAACTGGTTCGAAGATCTAACCGGTATCCGAGCCCTGATCAAAAATGTATACTACAGTAAAATAAAACCTGAAAAGAAAAATCTAAATTTCCAATTACATGACTTGTCCTTTCGGGTCGTCTCCGGAGTTGAGGGGATATGATTTTTTGATAAAACACGTATCACGACTTATGGGAATAAACCCGGTTTAAAAATCCATAAGGCTTGAGTTGTGGCTCCTGGATAACCATGTATACATATAACAGATATACATGTATGAATATAAATATTTACTTGTGGTAAGTGGGTATCGAACCCACGACATTGCACTTAATCTCAGCTTTATTGTATTGAAATAAAGCTCACAATTAACAATTACAAGTTCTCTTTCTTACCTTATGTGTATGTTAAGGTGCGTTCAAAACAAAAGAGCATTCGCTGTTCTATCCCCCGTTCTACGAAATCAACCAATCACGTTTTGTGTAACGATCGAATTTCGTAGAGTGGGGGGTTAGAATAGCGAATGCTCTTTGGGTTTGAACGCACCTTTAGAAAAAACATTCTGGGTCGCGTTTTATAAAGTTACAATTTACAATCTCGCTGTTTGCCTCTCTTTCTAGCCAATATGTGCGTACGTTAGTCAATTGTAATGGTGAGCTATATTAACGTATGGTGTAAGGTAAATTAAATTCAGAACAAATACTAGTGATATGATATACGACTATACGTGTCATGTAAAAAGACTAGAGTATTTTAAGAATTTTAATAAAAAAACTACTAACAGTCAAGGTCATATGTCTTATTTTAGCACAAACTACTTAATTTAGGTAACATTACCATAAGATCTCTAATCTTAAAATTTCCCAAGAATCACAGTCAACACAATATATATCACAAACTTAAAAAAACACAAACAATTGAAATCGACACATACTTTACCTTCGTTTGTTAGTACACTAATAATGAATTATACGATTAATGCGTATGATGAAACAAAACGTCAAAATGCTAATAAAAATAATTAATTGACTGATATAAATATGTGAAGTTCTTTTCTAAATCAAAAACAATAACGAGTCTAACAGATATTTACAAATTGTACTACAAACTATTAAAAAAGTAATTCAAATTATATAAAAGTATTCAATACATTCTCGCGTAATATTATCGCGTTTCAATCTCTCAAATCGTCGTTTCATTTGTTTTCATATCTATCCCGTCGAAACAAAGGTTTAAAAACACATAGTATAAAACATAACGTTTTACAAGAAATGCACCTATTTATAATCAGCCAATAGAAATTCACGTATAAGAGAACAAGGTCCGATATACGACTTATACAAGCCAGGATAATATGTGCAAAATCAGCATGAACGCATGCAAGGCGACCTTCAAGATAAAATAACTTAGCTGTACAAAACTGTAAAAATGGGTGAAGCCAATACGATTGTGTTTCGTGATCTAAATTTAAAAAGATTTGTGCTATTATTACTCATACACCGCCCCACAACATAAATAAGAACGGAATGAACGCCCACCGTGTATAAAAAAAATCTAAACACAACAAAAGCCTAAACAAATTACATCTTCAATAGAATAAGGAGTCAAAAGAATAATTATTTATTTGGTTAAAAAGTGTTGCGAGTTTTAATTTAACAGTCACTGCTTCGAACAGAAATACTTTTGGTATTAAAACACAAGTCGGACCACATCAAGTCCTCCAAGCAAATTAACTGTCAACCATATAAAAACTGACTGTTTGACCATCCATTTCCTTCCAAGAAATAATGCGGTCTGACTATATACATTACTCACATCGATTCCACGGGAAACAGAGTCATTCGACCAAAACAAGAATAATTTTTAACATTTAACTAACTTGTGTACTCACCTATATAGCTAAGCATGACTGGCAGGAATATGAGTCCATGCGCAGCCCCGAAGAGCACGATGCCCAGGTACATTCGGAAGTAGAACACCTGGAAAAAGAAACTATTTAAATATCCGTTCAGCTTTTTTATTCGAAAGTTGTTTTTTACAGGATACATTTCGGAGAGGAACTGCACAACCTTATTCCTCCGACCCCATTTTACCATCGGACTATCAGACTCGTCGGAGTGGTACTCGCTTCATGGTAGGTATTCCAAAAATACGCACGAAGCGTTTCGCTTCGACTTTCCTTATGCGACCTGCCAAGGAGTGGAATGCCTCGCCCGAATCTGTGCTTCCGCATGTGTACAATCTGAATATCTTCAAGGCGAGAGTTAATAGGTATCTCATAGGTAAGCGTGCTCCACCGTAGACTGCATCATCACTTACCAGCAGGTACGGTCTTACCTCATCATCAGCCTATGATAGTCCACTGCTGGACGTAGGCCTCTCCTATTAACTATGCGTATAAACGCATTAGGAGGTAAATGCCCATAATCGCCACGCTGGGCAAGCGGAGTGGTGATCGCAGTAATGTGCCCACTATGATGACGCTGCTGCCCATCATCAATCTCTTATCAAATAGTGGTCAGTGACACTTCAATCCCTTAGTCGACTCTTAACGACACCCATAGGAGGAGTTGGGGTGGTGACAAATGTATTCTAACTGCCGTCACCACACGGCTGCGGTTTTACCTATTCTGAATAAAATTAAAATACCTGGAATAACTGTGACATACCTGGAATATCTGGCTGTTGGCGGTGGCCAGTACGACGATGCCGAACTTGGTGAGCGTGATGCTGAGCACAGAGGAGCCACTAGGGAACTGTGACATACCTGGAATATCTGGCTGTTGACGGTGGCCAGTACGACGATGCCGAACTTGGTGAGCGTGATGCTGAGCACAGAGGAGCCACTAGGGAACTGTGACATACCTGGAATATCTGGCTGTTGGCGGTGGCCAGTACGACGATGCCGAACTTGGTGAGCGTGACGCTGAGCACGGAGGAGCCACTAGGGAACTGTGACATACCTGGAATATCTGGCTGTTGGCGGTGGCCAGTACGACGATGCCGAACTTGGTGAGCGTGACGCTGAGCACGGAGGAGCCACTAGGGAACTGTGACATACCTGGAATATCTGGCTGTTGGCGGTGGCCAGTACGACGATGCCGAACTTGGTGAGCGTGACGCTGAGCACGGAGGAGCCACTAGGGAACTGTGACATACCTGGAATATCTGGCTGTTGGCGGTGGCCAGGACGACGATGCCGAACTTGGTGAGCGTGACGCCGCTGAGCACGGAGGAGCCACTAGGGAACTGTGACATACCTGGAATATCTGGCTGTTGGCGGTGGCCAGTACGACGATGCCGAACTTGGTGAGCGTGACGCCGCTGAGCACGGAGGAGCCACTAGGGAACTGTGACATACCTGGAATATCTGGCTGTTGGCGGTGGCCAGGACGACGATGCCGAACTTGGTGAGCGTGACGCCGCTGAGCACGGAGGAGCCACTAGGGAACTGTGACATACCTGGAATATCTGGCTGTTGGCGGTGGCCAGGACGACGATGCCGAACTTGGTGAGCGTGACGCCGCTGAGCACGGAGGAGCCACTAGGGAACTGTGACATACCTGGAATATCTGGCTGTTGGCGGTGGCCAGGACGACGATGCCGAACTTGGTGAGCGTGACGCCGCTGAGCACGGAGGAGCCACTAGGGAACTGTGACATACCTGGAATATCTGGCTGTTGGCGGTGGCCAGGACGACGATGCCGAACTTGGTGAGCGTGACGCCGCTGAGCACGGAGGAGCCACTAGGGAACTGTGACATACCTGGAATATCTGGCTGTTGGCGGTGGCCAGGACGACGATGCCGCCGAACTTGGTGAGGGTGATGCCGCTGAGCACGGAGGAGCCCATGCGAGTGAGCGCGGCCGATGCTCGCGCTACTCGGGACGCGCCCGCTGCTACGCTGAAGCTGTGCACGAGATGCGAGCAGAACTCTACTGCTATACCTACTGCCATCACCTGAGGAATAGGGATGATGACTGTAGTTAAAATAAATTATTTAACATTATGCACGACATAATACAAAAAGAAATTATTACTAAGATGTAAATTGCAGTAATTTTTGTACAGAACTTCTATTTAATAAATTGAAAAGAACTTAAAAGAGTAGGTCATTTGGCAGTACTCAAACGTGACGTCACTTTTGAATATTTCATATAAAATTCCATAGTGGTGAATAATGGTGATCGTTTTGACAGTTCGAAAAAAGATGCTGATTTGACTTGCCAGTCATCATGCCTATTATAGACACATGAATGATAGGCACATTGTTGGAGGAAGAACTCAGGGACACCGATCTTAGGGATGTCTTTTGGTTCTGCAAGAAAACAGCTCCCGGGCATTTCTCGAACGTAGACGGACAGGTTCGATGGTAAAATGGGGATGGCGGAATAAGCTCATTAAGCTCTTGAGCACACTCCCCGAAGTGCAGTCTGTAGAATACCAACAGACTGGCAACTTTCCGCCGACGGCTTCATGTGGCTCAGCTATTGGACTAATCGTCTTCCTGGCTCTGCGTTCTACTGAGTCCAAACTGGCGAGTTGGTATTTAGCTGAGCCGTCCCACAGGTGGCTGCAATAATCCATGCACGATCAGACTCGAGCTTTATATAATGTTAGAAACTGTCCGGGTGTGAAATATTCACCTTGTTCCGGACGACCAGCTTTTTGGCCGTAGTGTATGCTTTAGACTCGATAAAGGCGGTGGGCATTTCTCAGAGCGTAAACGGACATCTCTTTCATCTGGTCACTTTTTTTTGAAGTGGCTGCATGTTTTGGTACCATTTTCGGTCGTCAGATACAGCAACCGTTTCTCTATAAGACAACCAAAACCAACCTCAAATCATTCAGCCACTTCCAAAAAAATGTGACCAGATGAATGATATGTCCGTTTACGCTCTGAGAAAAGCCCACCGCCTTTATCGAGTCTAAAGCACACACTGCGGCCAAAAAGCTGGTCGTCCGGAACAAGGTGAATATTTCACACCTGGACAGTTTCTAACGCTATTTCATGGTTTATGACGCTTGGTCATGGTTGTGTATGTATATAAGTATCTATATGTATCTATCTATTATATATATCGTCGCCTGGTACCCACATCACAAGCCTTAATTGAGCTTACCGTGGGACTGGGTCGATTTGTGTAAGATGTCCCAAGATATTTATTTATTTATTTATTATAAAGCTCGAGTCCGATCGTGCATGGAGTATTGCAACCACCTCCCAGGGCTCGGCTAAATAACGATTCGCCGCTTTAAGACTTAGTAGAACGCAGAGCCAGGAAGACGATTAGTCCAATAGCTGAGCCACATGAACATCGGCGGAAAGTTGCCAGTATGTTGGTATTCTACAGACTGCACTTCGGGGAGTGTTCTCAAGAGTTTAATGATCTTATTCCGCCATCCCCATTTTACCATCGAACCTCTAGACGGACGGCCGGGTTCTATCCTTAGGCTGCGGCTCCATTGAGGCGGAAAGGAGCGGAGATGTGCAAAATCGACCAATAACATTCTTCAAATTCAAAATTCGAGACACTGTGATGCGGTCTCATTGGCCAATTTTGCACATCTCCGTTCCTCTCCGCCTCAATAGAGCCGCAGCCTACCATACCGCGCCGTTGACGCCTTGTAATTAGTGCGCTCATTATGTTATCTCCCAAGCGTCCCTCCAAAACATAAAGTAACATAGGCACATGAAACGGCCGAACGTGCCGATAGATCACACATCATAAGTCTCTCTCAGTTCACTGCTGATAAAGGCTATTGCCCATCATCAAGTTTCTCTAAACGAATATTTAGTGACACTGCTATCCCTTATTCGACTCTTACGACACCCACGGGAAGGTTTGGGGTGGTAAAAAATGTATTGCAATTGGCACACGACCAAAAACATTATTGAAATAAAAAGCTAGTAAATGAGATCTCCTAAATGACGAACGGGATTAGTTGTTTACTGTGCTGTTTCATGAAATAATTTTTCTACTCCCGTACTTCTATTTGTCATTTACATGGTCTTGAACATACCTTTAAGCCCCTACCTTACAGATGTCAAGATAAGTCTATATTGTCTATTCTCTATAAACGCATTCGAGCATACACGCAGTACGTTTTTGGATTTTAAGACACCTCGTGTATACAAGACGTAATGAAATACATGGCTGCCAACCTAATTTTAAATGTTATTTCTGATGAATCGTAAACCATAGAGGAGCTTTCTTTTTTAATTTTGACGTCTCCCGCCCGATCTTGATGATTAATAAAAATGTATTTGACTAAGAATATTTCTCAAATTTACAATTTTACTAGAAAATAAGTGCAACATTGTTTAACTGAGTCAAAAAATGCTCGTGGCCTCAAATTGTTACGCACGCCACTCACCTTTTCTGACCTCTCTTAAACAAGGGTTGCATAAAATACTATAAATTGAAAAATGGGTACAAAAGTCAAAAAGTAACTTACCAAATTGACTAGTGAAACTGCATTCAGACTAATACCCCACCAATACATCAGTCCTCCTATATTCACTACGATCATAGTGATCGTGATTACTACCACCTGAAACAAACAAAATACAAATTTAAACAATAATTCAGTACCTATTCAATAAAATAATTACTGGAATCTAGAAATTTAGTAACTGGTGTTTTTGATATAAATCTAGATAAACGTCAACATGGTGACAACAGAGTCAATCTTTGAATATTAGCATGTCCAGTACTAAAACATTTATCTGATTCTTCTATACATAATAAAAAGTAACAGACATAAATATAATTAAATAATATAGCCCTCTGGTCACTCAAATTAGCTCTTTAAAATGTTGAATCTCACACTGATTTGACTTTTGACTGATTTGATAATTAGTTTTTGACAATTCTTTTTATATATTATAATATGTTAATAATAATTATTTTCTTCCGAAAATTAATTCAACTCACCAAAGCCGAAAACAGATCGAATCCCATCAATATGAACGTCACAATAAATATAGACAGCACACTAATGCCCATACTCTTCAGCGTATCCGGCCACATCGTCAAATACTGCTCATAAAACACGTAGAACACGGAATAAGGAAACACATTCACTGTCGTATTCTTGCCCTGTTCTTTCAAATTTGTATTTATAGTGTAAGTTAGATTTGCTGCTACGTTTCTGGCTGCTTTTAAAGCGGAGTAGTAGTCAGAGCTTGTTTTTAAGACCGTGTGGTAGGTTTGGTAGTAAGTGGCTCCGACTTCGCTAGAGTCTGTTTTGTTGATGATTCGTGTTTTATAGTTGACGGCGTGAGAGTACGCTGCGTGTCCGCCCTTGGGGCACTTGTCGTCGGGATTGTCGCGGAGGAAGAAGGAGACGTAGCGGCGGAAGTCGGCCGAGCTGGGCCGTAGTTCCGGCTCGAGGAGGGGTATTTGGCATTTCTCGCATTCCGGTGTTGCTGGAAAATGAGGTTTTGTTAGGTTTTGTATCTGGGTTATTTAACCCTTAAATGCATAGTGATGTATATATGCATCATCTATTCTCGACTCTATTGACAACCCGTCAGAATTCAAACTTGAATAAATCTTTGTCAAGGTCATGCATTTAAGGGTTAACCTTCAGTATACCCCCAAATGCATGGAAAGATCAAATAAACATTTTTCACCTGGTATGCGGAGGTTTCATACATTCACTACTAAAACGAGCATTTAGATACCATACAAAGTATGGGGGTCAAAATTCTTTTCGTTGTCTTGTTTCATACCACCCTGTCACGCTTTTAGTTGCTGTTTCGGATCAGTATATAAAAAAAATCCGATGCACTTGTATTTCTTTTTCACGCTAGATTTTAATCCATACATCAGAAATTGAAAAGAAAACATCATCTCATACAAAAATCACCACTGCGTCACGTTTTTTAGGGACACAAAAAAATACAACGAAAAGAATTTTGACCCATGGTCAATTACGAGTTAAGCTAATTGACGCAGTGAAGGTGGTAAGAAAATTATTTTTGATGTTTGTCCCCTGTCTGGGAGAGTATTAAAGTAGCTTCTAAACTGCCAAATCAAATTATAATACTCTTCGTTAAACGTATTCTCAGTGAAATTGTAAAAAATTAAATATCATATCATAATAAACTCAGTTGTAGATACTGACAACGATATACAGGGTGGAATTCTTTTTGCGTCAGTGAGGGCAGCTACCAGATCCAGAGTAGCTACGCGAAAACGTTCTTAGAAGATCTTCTCTTGATTTTAAATTAATGAAGATTGGCGATTTTTATGTCAATCTGTTTTTTCAGGATCAAAAGCTTGTATGGGACCAATACATTTTTTTCGGCTAGAAAAGCCGAAAATCAAAAACTAAAATACAATTTTATTTCTGACACAGTCTCAGAATAAATATATGGATTTGGATGCTATTAAACTATGATTTAACCCACACCATTGCAATTGAGAAAAAAAAACGAACAACAAGAAAAAGGTGATCGATCCATACAGTGTGGCGAAACAAAGTACTACAATCTCGTTGCTAGTAATTTTGGTTGGTATACTCATAAATATTAGATGTCATATACCAAAAAAAAAACGACCAAGATCACCTGATGTCCGAGGTGGGGATCTTGGTCGTTTTTCTTTGGTATATGACATCTAATATTTATAATTTATATAGTATTGAGTAGTGTGACTACTGGGGAAAAATACAAATCAAAATATTTAGTTAATAAATAATTTGTAATTGTAATTGTACTGTATTATGTATGTATATGTAATTGTATATTTATGTTTATTTTATTAACTTATGTAAGTAAGTTTAATAGTATAATTTAAATATTGTGTTTCGTTACTTGTCTTTTGTTTTAGCGTCACCTACTTTAAGTTTAAACTGCGTTTATTCCGCTTCCTTAGGTTGTCTGGAAGAGATCGCTTTTTAGCGATAAGACCGCCCATTGTAATACCTATACCTGTAACACTGTATATCTGTTATTTTTCTGTATTTTGGTGTGCAATAAAGAGTATTGTATTGTAATTTGATTTGTGTTTTCGCAATACGTTCAATTGGTATACTCACTTTGCGCCAAGTCATGTGGACAAAAACTGCCATTGTTCTTGTAACGATAACAGCAACTTGAGGCACCCGACCAGTCGAACATGTCGTCCAGCCAGGAGTTCGCTGGCTGACCGATGTACGTCTCGTTTTGTGTGCGGTAGGCTGCAAGATACAATAAATAGGTATATAAGGTCCTAATTTATTAGATGCAGATATTTTTCCAGCTGATAGTACTCGGTCTCTGGAGTATATTAAACCGTGAAACATTATAGCTTTTACGATGTTTTTTTGGAGAAAACGGAAAAACAAATTTGCTACGTAAAGACATCCTGTTTATGTGATTATTAAATGAAAACTCTTTAAACAGATTCTCGTACCTCTTTTACGTACCACTTAACTGGAACTGGCCACTTCACGTCTATAAATTAAATACTTGATTGTCAATGTCATGTTATTTTCCGTTGGATTGTATCGTTTGATGACATGACAGACAGTGTTATTGTGACATGTGATAATGCACATGATGATTTTTTTAGACGAAATTATAATTATTTTTTTTGTTAGGTAAATGAAATCAAAAAAGTTACATGAAAAGATTTCTTAATTTATATTTAAAGTTAATTATTTTAATGTAAAGTATCATGTGTTAAAATATCTGCAACTAATAAATTAGGACCTTATATAAATCTATACAAAGGTTATTTTATTACAACAAAGATCAATATCCGCAAATCGGTAAGTCTAGAGCTGGCGACTTCCTCGCACAACGCATCCGTATGGAAGAACGAGACGTAGCGTTCCGCACAAAGCATTAGTTTAATAGGTATTTATGTGTAAATGTGGAAGAGCGGCACAGGTTATTTTGCAAATAACTTAAAGGGAGACACCAATACTTGTAATTTTTCGTACCACCTGTTAACGGAATAAAGAATTTTGAATTTGAATTTTTCTTGTATTGCGATACAGCGAGGAATGCCACCAGCATCGTCGGTACAATACCACAAACGCGAATCTTAGATATAGGTTAGGTTAGTTACATTTAATTTTGTAAAGACCATGTTTGCATAGTTTAAGTATCATAATTATGTATAAAACCAGCGTGACTCAGGCGACCGTAACCATGGTAATAACAGACAGAAAAAAGTTGATTCACCCAAATAATTAAAATAATCAATGGCGCTACCGTCATAATTACAGACCAATGACATTAAATAATAAATGGACACACAGAGCCAAACAAAAAAACCAAGAAAAGAGGCACTAAAAGTCATTTCTATCATGTTTCAGTTGAAGCTAATAACGCTCACTTACAATAAACTATAATAAAACAAACTCAAAGAATAAAAAACTTCGTGAAGTGAGCAATAAGTGTCAAATTTGCGAACAACACCGCAAAATAGTAGAAACTTTTTATGTTTAAGGAATAATGATGCTATACCGTAAGGTGACCAAATGTCAACTGTCAGAACTGAATAGCGGAGCAAAAGGACCGCAATATTTACTTCTGCAGCCCATTTTTTGGGGCCATTTTTTTGAGCTGTTTGGGGATCCACTTATATATTCTAAATCAATGTTACAGACCCTAGGGCATACATTGTTTTATGTCCCTTTGGCCACTACGAAGTACTCCGGGCACAATGAGGTATTCTTCAATACTAACCTGAATAAATCTGCATGGCCACACTGTCGTCATTACAAAACCTAGTGCCGCAGACCATGTTCTGTATATCCTTGTCCGAGTAATCTATCCCGTTGGTCCCTTCGGTCACTACGAAGTAGACCGGGGGACCTATGTTGAGGTATTTGTTAAGGTGTTTGAAGTATTTGGTCTGGAAACTATCGTGGGGCATTGAGAGCTCCTGGTCTAGACCGATTTCTATGTGGGGTGCGACCTGCAATAAAAAAAGATTTTGAATACATGCATATCGAATATATTTGAGTGAATCTGAGCGTTTCAACCGCCTAATTTTGGTGTCATCATTTTTGCCGAAGTTTCCTTTCGTTACAATGTGCTACTTTGTCATTTGAAGGAGGCACGGTACCTTATACAAATGACGAAGTATAACATGGAGCCGTTTAGAAACTTCGGCAAAAATGACCATAGTTATACAGAAAACTTTTTGCATAACTATGGTCAAATAATGGTACCAAAATTAGGATATTAACCCATTTGTCAGTTCGAGAATACAAGGAGGTCAAAAAGATATGTGCATTCCCGTTAAGTATCTGATTTTGGCACCCAGAATAGAAAACCTCTAGAAGGTTTCTGGAAGTTTCTGCAGGGTTGATAACATTTTGAGATCACCTATGGCAATAGAAATGCACTATTTTTTGGCGACCTTGTATATTACCCGATGATAAATATTACAGATCAGTAGGAACTGTCTAAAGGATCAGGAACTCTGTTAAATTCCCTGCTTAGCGATATACACAAGTAATGTGAATTCTGTCAATTACCGGAAAATATCTATTGAATATTCAAGCCGAAAAGTGGTAGATCGCTTTTTTTCTGTACATTTCATCGCTTTACGAATAAAATCCGTAATATTTAGTATTTATATCGAAAATAAATGCTATAATTGTTGGATCCATGGATCTTTTTAGGAAATAATTACAAACAGTCACTTCAGTTACTAAATTTCGTTTGAGATTATGATTATTCCAAAATAGTCACAAACTCGCCATTTTTCAATAACAAAATGCTATATTTACTGCCGGGCACCTATAACGGACATTTTTGAATAGGTTGTAAATTTGAATTAAAACAACAATGAGACTATATTACCTATATTATATGATTAAACGGTTAAAGCAGTAATTGTCGCGATAATGGAGACCTAGGCTCTCCGAAACATGTCGCACGTAGTGACTAAAATACACCAGGGTGCTTAGACAACTTGCCAATCGCTAACGCTTAATCGTCAATCGTAAACGAAAGGCAGCTAACTGTCTTCGTCGCACTAATATGAAAGAGTGACAGTAGTAAGCGTTAGCGATTGGCAACTTGGCTAAGCATCCTGAGTTTAACCGTTTAATTATATTTAACCTCGTAAGACCCACCATAGTTAATTTTCCTATTTTGAATTTGAACATTGTTCTACACGTAAATTGTTACCAATTTCGTTTTATGAGGTCATAGGTTGTAAATAGGCATGATGACTGGCAAGTCAAATCAGCATCTTTTTTCGAACTGTCAAAACGATCACCACTATGGAATTTTATTATGAAATACTCAAAAGTGACGTCACGTTTGAGTACTGCCAAATGACCTACTCTTTTAAGTTAATTTCAATATATTAAATAGAAGTTCTGTTCAAAATTACTGCAATTTACGTCTTAGTAATAATTTCTTCGTGTAGTATGTCGTGCATAATGTTAAATAATTTATTTTAACTACAGTCATCATCCCTATTCATCCAAATATAAATTCCGTCATATTGTCAATATACTCACAGCCACTGAAGAGCAAAGCCACGCGAAGAATATAATCATGACGGACGCTCGGACCTCGCGCTTCATCAGGAACGGCACGTAGACATGTTTGAACAGGTTGTATAGGAGGCCCTCGTACGCGTCGGGCGTGTCGGCCTTGCTGCCTTGTACGCAGCAGAATACGTCGAATCTGAAAGAGGATTTGAGCATTAAAATACGAAACGAGTGGCGATGTTTTAAACCGACACGAGTTACGAATTTCCTTTTTGCACGTGTCTCGTACGACGTTTTTTAGTATAGATGGCCCTCTGAAGTTTTGGACCTGACGTAAAATGAGCCACTTCTCGCACTAGAGCCTAAAAAAGGCACCATCTGTACTAAAAAAAAATTTGGATTACGTCTCCGATATTGATAAAAATTGGTAGGCTGCTAGAGTCAATGATGCTGAGCAACATCCATTACATTTTCCAAAATGTTTGTATGAAACGTTCCTTTTTTCAACCGACTTCACTAAAAAGAGGAGGTTCTCATTTCGACTGTATGTGTTTTTTTTTATTTGTTTAGGTTCAGGGTAAGGGACAGTGATATACGACTCGTATATCCTTGTCCCTTTCTCTCCCCTCCCCCCGGTGGGTTAAGCACATGATTGATGCGACAATACGAGTACGTAGCCGCGAAATAGATTATGCGTCCCTCTTCACTACATAGTATAAAATAAGTCACTTTTTCTGTCCCTATGTCCCTTTGTACGCTTAAATCTTTCAAACTACGCAACGGATTTTGATGAGGTTTTTTTAAATAGGTAGAGTAATTCAAGAGGAAGGTTTATATGTAGGTATAGTACCCGTGCGAAGCCGGGGCGGATCGCTAGTTTATTAATATAGTTAGTAAAAGACGGGTAAACATACTGTCGCACCAATCATGTGCTGAGCGTGCGGGTTCCCAAATTGATATTAGGAACTGGATTCCGAGACTTTTCAAGATTTATGCGTCGTTGGACTAAAAGTAAATATGGCGATATATAAAAATGACCACTTGCTTAAATTCGGGCGTATATAATTTTGACGAAGTATAAAAATGTTCACCTGTATATTAGACCAAATATAAACATGTTGCGACACTAGACTAAAAGTAAATATGGCAATGTATAAAAATGTCCACTTGCATAAGTTCGGGCGTATATAATTTTGACGAAGTATAAAAATGTCCACCTGTATATGATTGTTAGTGGTGATGAATTTGATCCGTATATGTATTATTATAATCCTGGACCTACCGTAAAGAAAGTAGTCATTTTTATATTCAGACTTGATTAGACTTAGACATTTGTACACTTTGAAAGTAGTCATTTTTATATTTCGACTTGATAAGACATAAACATTTTTATAATTTGATAGTAGTCATTTTTATATTCCGACTTGATAAGAATAAAGCATTCTAAATTATTGGCTTTCTAACACTCGGACCAATTTTATTTTATATGTAGACATTTTTATACATCGCC
>JALPQI010019695.1:0-18051 GCA_025490895.1 Thaumatotibia leucotreta | reverse complement strand
TGAATACATTGTAAGTGAGGAAATCTGGTGGTTTCCTATTTCGTGAGGGGTACCTCTGCTCAGGGAGAGTCTCCTCTTCCAAACTCGCTGGCTCCTCGTCAACACTACGTAGCCTCGGGTCACTGGAAGAATCTTGCTCTTCCGTCACTGACTCTTTAACATTATCTGGGCTTACCGGTAAAGGTTCCACCACAATGTCGGTACTCTCATCACAATCGTAGAATTGATAATTCTCAGGCTCCGTCTCTTCTTCACTTTCAAACAATAAGATAGAGTCTGATTGCACTTCAGGAACAGTTTGTCTCTTCTTTAATCCTGTGAAACAAGTTTCGAAAAAATTTGCATCTCTGGACGTAAAGAACTTTCGTGGGTTAGCAGGATCTCTAAAAACAAAAGTGTTTTTATTTTCTGAGTAACCGACGAAAATCGCTTCCTTTGCCTTGACATCTAATTTCTTCCTGTGACACGAAGGTATGTGAACAAGTGCTCTACATCCGAACACTTTCAAATGACTCAGATCACCTTTACGACCATACCATCTGTCATAAGGAATTTGTCCACCTAGGGCTCGATGAGGAGACCTATTCTTGAGGTATATGGCAACTCGGAATGCATCTTCCCAGAATGCTTTCGGCAGTGCGCTTTCAGCTAGCAACGTCCTCGCCTTTTCTGAAATAGAACGATGAGTACGTTCCGCTACTCCAACTTGCTGAGGGCTGTAAGGCGTTGTTGTTTGATGTTCGATACCTTTTGAAACGAGATAATCAACAAACTCTTTATTAATGAACTCCTTACCTCCATCAGTCCTAACAGATTTAATTTTCTTGTCTAATTGATTTTCAACAAAGGTTTGAAACAGACAGAATTTATCTTTGACCTCGGTTTTGGAAGAAATAAAATAAGCAAAAACTTTTCGTGTGTTATCGTCTACTATCGTTAACATGTACCTGTTTCCTTGAAAAGAGGTAGTAGACACAGGTCCCAAGAGATCCATATGGATAAGCTCCAGTGGGGAAGTAGCCCTATTAAACGCTACTTTCTTAAAAGGTTTTCTTGCTTGTTTACCTTCCACGCAAGCAATGCAACTATTTTTATCTACCTCTGTATACTTTACGCCTACCTTGTGATTCTTCAGTTGGTGCATGCCTATGCGACACAAATGTCCTAACCTCCTGTGCCAAAGTTGATAACTATCCTGACAGCCAGAGTGTACGCCTTGTGTCAAATTATTATTTGCCACATTCTCGGAAACATCGACAGTACCATCTAAAACGTACAGTCCACCGCAGGGCGAGGCATGAGCAACAGATTCACCTGTAAAACGAAAATTATCAGATTTATAAAAGTTACATCCATTTTTATCAAAAACACATATAAAACCCTTATCTACAATTTTTTGTACAGACAACAAATTAGCCTTTAAATCTGGCACATAAGCAACATCACTTATTTTGTTGACAACATTTTCGGGTGTGTTTATACGGACATTTCCAACTCCGCAGCATTTAATCTGTTCACCGTTTGCGACAGTAACGACACCTTGGTTCTGCAACTTAATATTCTCAAACCAATCTCGCCGAGAAGACATGTGCCTTGTGCAGCCCGAATCCACATAGATTATGTCCCTACTAGAGTTGCCAGAAGTATTGAGGACTGTAGATTTAGTATTATTGATAGTTACCTCATCAACATTCTCCTTCTTGCATCTCAGTGGACAATCTGGTCTCTTATGTCCAGGCTTCTTGCATTCGTAACACACGATGCCTTTTTTCTTCTTCATAGGCTTCCGTTTCACATTAAAAACAGAATCTGTTGGAACGGCTGAAGTGTCCTTCTTAGACATTTCGTTCAGCAGTTTTGTTTTTACCAAATCAGTGGTCACGTCGACATTACAGTTCTCTAGAGCCATAATAAGAGGTTCATATTTTGGTGTAAGACCTCCCAAAAGTATCGCAGCAATAGATTTGTCTTCTATGACTACATCTATATCCGCAAGATCCTGTGCGGTTGACATCACTGCGGTAATATACAGCTCTACATTTTCAAATTCTGACAGACTCAATCTGTACAGTTTACGCTCTAAAGCTAATCTTCGTCCCATTCCCTTATCTTCAAAAGCTTTTTGCAAAGATTTCCATGCTTCGGCTGCAGTTTTAGCACATCTAACGTGCGTTATCGCTGCACCATCTACTGTTAAGCAAATTTTTGCAAGCGCTTTCTCATCAAGACGTACCTTATTCGAGGCTGGAGTCGTGTCTCCTTCAGGGTAACCGACGATTGTCGCCCACAGGTCCTCGTGCAAAAGGTAGTTGCGCATCTTAAATTTCCACGTAGGATATCCATCTTTGCTCCTCAAGTAAAAAGATGGAATAGATGAGCTTGCAGGGAAATTTTTCACACTCGATCCATCTCCAGTTTCGTGTCCCATTTTTGGAATATATTATACACACGAAAAACTAAATTTATTTTACAGATTTCACTTCATACTAAGCACCGCATTATTTTGCAGAGCGTTCGTGCTGATAACGTGTTGGAATATTCAGTGAAAATAAAATAATTTGTAAAATAAAATATAAGAAGATGTTTACTGACAGAAGTGTTTATTCGAAGTGAAGGGTAAAATATTTAAATACTACAAATATCAAAAGAAAACTTAATCATAAAAGTCTATCACAACAGAGGTTACTATATTACAACACAGATGAATGGAATTTTGATCTATAGGACCATCATCGTTATATAGAGAACCTTCTAGAATCATCTGACGACCGTGCGTCAAGAAATACGGCGTGTGTTTGGTGACCTCGTGTTTGGCATTATTGAGAGCACATTGGATCTCCGCAAGGTTCTTGTCCCAGTTACGGTGATCAGTACGCACGTAAGATGCAATGGTTCTTACCAGCTCGCGGTTTACGCGTTCCGTCTGGTTAGTTTGAGGATGATATCTAGGGTTATAGAAAATATGAGGGACACTGTATTTATTCATCAGGTCTCTAAAATCTTTGGAGGTAAATTGAACACCATTGTCACAGAAGAGGTATTTGGGTACCCCATGTACTAGAAAGATTCCTTTTTCCATGCACTTAACGATTGCTTTCGCCGTTACAGTGCGCAAAGGAAATAAAGTTACATATTTACTGAAATAATCAGTACATACGAAGATATATTGATTTCTCATATAAGAGGGAGGAAATGGACCAAGAATATCACAGGAAATTGCTTCGCCTGGTGACGATACACGTCTGGGAGATCCCATAAGACCAGGTCGAGCCAAATTAACAGGTTTATAGGTCTTGCAAATTTCACAAGAGTCTACGTATTCTTTTACATCTTGAAACAAGGTAGGCCAATAATAGACATCGGCTATTTTAGAATGAGTCTTGGACACACCAAAATGTCCAGCAGTAGGATCATCATGATACTTATTTAACACATCTTTCCGCTTCTCATAAGGAACTACCAGCTTCCAGTCAAATTGATCTGTCAGACGATATTTATTCTTAGAGAAACGATACAGTTGATTATTTTCTATTTTAAAATTTGGAAAAAGAGAAGGTTTTTCGATAACCTTATTATATAAATCTTGGTACCATGGATCTTGTGATGATGGAACATCAATGGAACTAATGTGAACACGCGATAAACAATCCGGTATGACGTGTTCTTTTCCTTTACGGTGAATAATCCCAAAGTTAAATTGACTTAGTCTACAAGCCCAACGGTTCAAACGTCCCGTCGGATTTTTCAAATTAGAGAACCATTTCAGCGATGCGTGGTCTGTCACAATAAAACACTTTCTACCCTCTACATAGGCTCTGTATTGTTCTAACCCATAGAGCACTGCTAAGAGTTCCCTCTCGGTAGCTGAATAATTAGTCTCTTGTTGATTCAGCGTACGGCTGCAATACGCGATCGGATGGTCCACGCCGTCGTATTTCTGAGTGAGAACCGCTCCAATGGCGAAAGAGGATGCATCAGTATGTATAAAGAATTCTTCATTGAAATTAGGACATTTAAGAATAGGTGCTGATACTAAGGCAGACTTAAGTAAGTTAAAAGAATCATTAGCTTCATTTGACCAGACAAATTTTATCTTTTTGCTGGTAAGTCGTGATAACGGACGAGCTATTTTTGCAAAGTTATTTATAAAACGGCGGTACCAACCGCACATACCAAGAAAACGTTTGACAGCTTTAGCGTCATCTGGAGTTGGGAAATTTACTATAACCTCCACTTTAGAGGGGTCGGTTCTGAGACCGTGTTTGTCAATAAGATATCCTAAATACTTGAGTTCACTCCTACAGAAAAGTGATTTCCTCATATTAATAGTTAAGTTTGCCGATTTTAGTTTTTCAAAAACGGCCTTTAGTAACCGAAGATGTTCTTGAAAGTCTGAAGTACAGATAATTATGTCATCAATGTAACAAAACACCTTGTTATCAAATTCAGCCGTAAAAAGAGTATCCATTAGGCGTTGCATAGTTGCACTCGCTCCGACTAAACCGAAACACATGCGTTTATAATGAAAAAGACCTTTACCAGGCACGGTGAAGCTAGTTTTTTCTTTGGACTGTTCACTTAGAGGTATTTGATGATACGCAGCACTTAAGTCAAGAGATGTTAGAAATTTTGCATCACGTAAGTTATCTAGAATGTAATGAACGTAAGGTACTGGGTAAGCGTCAGATTTGGATACCGAGTTCAACTTCCTACTGTCCAAGCATAATCTTAAATCCCCGTTAGGTTTTTCGACCATAACGACTGGTGAGTTCCAAGGCGAGTGGGAAGGTTCTACTATTCCCGCTTGTAACATACGACTTACTTCATCTTCTAACGCTGCTTGTTTATTAGGACTAAGTCTGTAGTACTTTTGTTTGATAGGAGGTGAATCCCCCGTGTCAATAACATGTTCAATTAAGTGAGTTTTACCTAGGCCAACTTTATCCGTATCAATTTGATCGTAAAACTTTTTAGTAGCTTCGAGCTGACATTTCTGTTCCTGAGTTAACGAATCGTAAGTTATTAAGCCTGTGTCAGTAGGTACAAAATCAAGGCTAGCCAGATAATGGCTGTCTTCTTTAGGTATGTTAGTAATTAGACCTGGGGCTAAGTTATAAGCTCTCCAGAAGTTTAAGCCAAGAACCATAGGTTGCGCAATTTGAGAATGAATATTGAAGTGTACAAGTTTAACTTCCCCTTTATAATTAATAGGCAAGACCATATATTCCGTACATAACAAACGATTGTCATTAGCTACGCGAATAATTATCGGTTTTTTATGTTTCTGAATGGGAATACCCCCACCCGTAGAAAATATACGATGGCTATCACTACATAAGAAGCTAGTGCTGGCACCCGAGTCCAAAAGACCACGAAAGTTAAGACTCATTATATTTAAAAGTGCGTATACTCTGTCATCTCCCTGTGGAGGATTAAAATATATTGTCTTTTCTGCGTGAAAGGGAGCAGAAGGATTATAGTTGTTTTTATTAGAAAAGACAAAGTTATTTAGTTTTTTGACCCCTTACATTTGGTGCAGTCCGGAGTGCGAACTCCTTTTTCTCCACATTTAAAACAGACTATATCTCTAGATAACTTACAAGATCTAGTGGAGTGATTGGTTCTACCACAACGGAAACACTTAAGTTGAGGATTAGAATTGAAAGGCGTCTGGGCTACAGCGGCCACAAACGTTTTGGAAGAATTGTGAGGATGAGGTGGAGTCGACTTATATGGAAACTCTTTACCCTTCCCTATGACGAAAGATGAGGACTGGCCATCTTGTTTTGGCAAAACCGGTTCACGAAAATGATTAGCCTTAACTTGAGATAACTCAATCCGCTTGCACAGGGTTTTCAACTGCTGGATGGACTTAACATCATGCAGAGCAAGGACTTTCGAAAATTCTGGCCTGATGTTTCTCAACATCGTATCAAGTTTTTCTTCTTCTGATACTTGGCGGTTAAGCCGTTCGTACATTCCTAGAACCGTGGATACGAAGTATACAATGGTCTCCGTTCTAGCTTGAGTCCTACTCCGAATCTCCTGTAAAAGAATATGATCAAGGTCAGGTATGTCGAACTCCTCCTGCAAAGCTGAAACAACTTCTTTATAGGTGCGCAGAATGGTGCGCTGGGCACGGAACCACGACAGAGCAGGTCCTTCTAAAATTTCAGGAAAACCTCGGTAAATCCTATCCTCGGAAATCCTACGTGCGACACGAAGTTCTTCCAATCTGGTGAGAAAGATGCGAATACAAGAGTCGCCTCTAAACTTTAAATTCAAAGAATTGATATTAAACGTTCGATCAGGTTGATAGATAACCTTTTTAACAACACAAGACTCCTTAACAGAAGGATCATCGCTATCCGAGTTTGATGATATTGACGAGTTATCATCCTTATTCAGTTTATCTAACATGGTGTTGATCATCGCCTTCAACAGCTGTATTTCTTCAGATTCATCCTGTAAACGAGAAAGGCGACACAGCAAGTATTTGCAACGGGATGACAGTCTTTCGGTAGCAGCGGCTGATAAATCGTCCTGAACCTCCTGCTCGATTTCCTCTGCTTTCCGTTGACAAATTTCAATTTCAGATGCTGGATTGCTTCGAACCACTTCTACTAACTTCAGACCACCCTTTTCAGCTAATTGAGCAGTTTGCTTCAACGCCATAGAAAGACTCGACCTACGTGAGATTGGATTGACTGGAAGTTTACGAATCGACAATTCATGTGAGATCTCGTCCTTGTGAAGGTGTGTTATTTTGCAACCAGCTATTAAGAAGTCCATGTTTGTTTTATTTTAATATATGTTAAATCAGTTTAAGTTTCAAAGATAGTTTCAACTTTATAAGGTTTACTACTTCACATTAACGTGATAAAGTCACTTATGATAATAGTTATTATTTAGAAAGTGAAAAGTTCTATAGTGGAACTTGTTTAAAATATAGCATAAGTCAATATATCAGAATAAGCTAGTACGTATTTAAGTTTGTATTCTTAAACGTATAGTATAGACGTTTGAGTAAAATTAAAACAGTTACTTAAGAACTAAGCATCAATTCAACATTCGCAGAAAGTTTTATATTAACACCTTATATCCAAAATATTAATTGCATGAACCTGTCATACACCAAAAGGCCCCACGTTGGGCGCCACTGAAGCATAAATGGTCAGGGGCCATTCAACTATAAAGAAAGTAGGAATGCTCACGGCTAGATTAAGTAAAAGACTATCTCAGGATCGTGGATCGGCCACCTCCTAATGGAGCAGAGTCTGGATCTAGAATTTAAGAAATAATGGACGCCCTTTGATCCAACCTCCGTCTATCGTATGTCAGGTTCAAACAATAAAAGATAACATTAGGCTTATAACGTGTATTCACATATGGTCTAGCAGTTTGTAACACACTCGGTGAACTAATTAATATTGACAATAGTAAACAAGTCTTATGTTATAGCGTAAGTTAAATGCTATTCACCGGGGGAAATTTAGGAACCAGAATTTATATGCTATTTTATGTTTTAGCTTGAGGAAATCCCTTTATATAGTAGTTTACAAAACAGTAATGGCTCGGGGCATAAGAGACATACCATCCGAGGTTTAATTTGGCAGCAAACCTTATATAGGAAATTTATAAATACCTGTCTACTCTACTAGGTACCGGTGGATTTAAATAGAAACCGTGGTTTGTGGTTGGTGCTCTTCACTAGACTCTCATGAATACTTCTCCGCTGCCTGACATGGATGGGCCGGCGCAGTGAACAGGACCAGACCTCCGAGTTTACCGCCGGACTCCAGGATGGTGAAAAGATCGACGCAATAAAATTACACTATCCACAGGACCGAAGATTTAGGAAGATGAAATAAGTAGATGAAAATATGTAATTAGAGATAAAAATAAAAAACCTGGAACAATGGAGACAATATTTGGTTAAATTCTAGGAAATTATTCATACCTATCTATCAAGAGCTTTTATATGTAATTAAACACGTGAACCACGGGTTTAATAAAACACTTACCAGTTTATAAGCTGGTTTTTTTCTTTATTGAAATAAGGTTAGCGGTCCATGTGCGTGCAGGTCAAAATGGCGTTTGCTGAAAAAGAAATTTATCTTATGAAATTGACAATTCACAATATCGAAAGCCATCCTAGGCATTATAGTGAGGAACACCTCATTTTACTACTTACCAAATGTTGAATTGGTGTTAACAAATCCTTATTATACTAGAACGAACAGGACTATATATTCATGTTACTAAGTTGAGAGAAATACCGGGCGAGGCTGAAACAAAAATTACATTGATCAACTTATGAAAGAGATTTTAGAGGGATGATTATGCATCCCTGTACTTGTACTAACAAAATACTTACCATTTCCACGTGATTGGGATCCAATGGTTAAATTTTAGATGTTCACATATCGTATGCCGGATTCCCAATGACGACATTTTGGGCCGAACCAGAGAGAACCGCGTCGGCGATCGCAGCGCCACCTTTTGTGCTCGTGCGAATGACTTGGACACAAATCGATCCTTACCAACAATTAAAATTTTATAGAAATATGTTCCTAGAAATTGAGATAAACCATTTTAAAGGTAAATTGTAAATAATACGTCTTGACAATAAAAATCTAACATGTTTTCTAAAACCGGGCGTGTGGAACGGATTTTGGACCATAGACAAGCACACCTGTCAAACGTCAAATGCCAAATCAATGTATCAGGAACATAACCTAGCAAAAGAACGTAAACAACGGAAACAAATCGCATTTATAATGTCCTTTCAAGTTAATTATTAAGAAGACATATAGTCTGAATGTGCGTAGTGTTGTGATTAACCTAAACTGGCAGTGCAACACAGGCAGAACGGTATTAAACAATGGAATGCATGAGGACACCACTATCACACACAAGGTAAATTCTTACTTACAAAAAGCTATCACAAGACAAGTCTCCACCTCTATTCTATTTTCCCATGATATTGCCCGAGTCTAGGGCATACTACACGTTAAATTCATCCCTGCTAAACCAACGAAAACTTGATGAAATGCTCAGTATAAATTATATCCATTAAGATGTCTAGACACACGGTCCAAAGTGTTACAACCTAATACGCCAGTAGATGGCGCGGTCTCGACCGAAAACTAGCTAACGATGCTCCAACGTAATTGTATGAAACAACAAACTTTTTGTATTTTTTTAGGATTTGCGCGGAGAGTGCTAGTAGGGTGAATATACCTGTGTTGATTAATACGGTATTTGTTCTTTGCTTCGAGACCCGGGCAACATCGTTCATTAGAACTAATATCTGTGTTTGGTTGCGCTTTGATTTGAGGTAAGTGCACGCTGTTTTTGCATTAATTTAATTTTAAATTTGCGCTAAATGAATATAAAAAAACATAGTTTTATTCACATAAATTATCCCGACAAATTTTTTTTACTAAACTACTAAAATGTCTGTTTCAACATATTTTATTATTAATTTAGTGCATATGACTACCTTAAAACGTATCTCTCGGGATTGAAACCTCTGATCGTCATAGTCTGTCCGTCCACCTGCCTTGACCGGTGAAGTTGCTCGAAGCCCGGACGTACAAACTGAATTACAATGCATACAATATATGTGTCTATAGACGAATATATCTTCACAGGGAAGTCTGTGAGACAGTCGGAGAATATTAAGTACTGAGTGAAATTAATAGACCTTTTCATTTTGCTGGAAGGCTAAATGTATCAAAGCAATGGTCTAAATCAATGGGTTCCACACTTCTCTTCAGATTTCAGTTTATTCAAAGAAAACAATAACTACTTATGAATAATATTAACTACAAACTAAATCTTAAGAAATAAATTAGTAAAAGTAACATTAAAATATTAACGTAAGTCAGATTGATATCGATCGTTTATCGATTTTAAACTCGATCAGATCAAAAATGAAGAAATTATGAACGGCGACCATTATGGTCTCAAAATATTTCAGATTCTCAAATAAATATCGTCGATTAGTGCATTAAAAAATGTAATAATTTTATATTGTGTCGTCAAAGTCTATTGCATCGATTATCGAACATTATGACATGAAGATTAATAAAAAAAATCATTTTACTTCACTAAAATAAACAGAGTGATTTTGCCGGGCTATACACGCTGCCTTGTTCCGCAAAATGGTCTTGCTGAGGTAAGTCCATTTCGTGGTAAAATTAGTATACATACAGTTGTTTATAATATCGTTTACTTATTTTACTTTATATTAATTAATACTAATAAAATATTTGATTTTAAATGAGCAAGAACTATAGTCGTGTGGGATAAACGGACACGGTATAAATGTGCGTAATCACAATTATGTTTTGGACTGTAATGTATGGGATTGCCTACTATTACCCAACTGCGAACGTTTAGCCAACGTGACTTTGTATCTCATAGTGTTGTATTATTATTTACGAGCACCGCCAACAGTCAAAATAGAAGAAAGAAGAAGAAGAAAAAAGATTTATTGCCACACAAACAAAAGTACAATTTATACAAAAAAAATCAACATAATTATCTGCCAACAAAAAGAAACAACCATAAAATTGTGGCAATAGGAGTATGCTCAGCATTTTGCTGTGAGACAGACTGGCTGTTACAGCGCTGATTTTCAGCCACCCCCGACGACTATTTCGTTTACAATGCAAAGTGCGGGGTCTTAGATTACAAGGTAAGAGAAAAAAAAAGAGAAAAAATAGATGCTCTGTCGAACGAAGACGAAGATCTACGGAACCTATCGGTATTTTCTTCCCTCTTTCCATCAATCCAAGGACTTTTTCACTGTTTTCAAACAGCTTCACACGTGATTTTTCTGGAGCTTACAATTGTTTGAAAACTACAGTGTACGGCTACTGAGCTGGCACGGCGCTATTAACGCGCACTTACTTTCTAGCCGGCTCGCTTGCACCATTACGCGAGTACAAACTATACAGTGTGGAAAAATCGAATGCCACATGGATGGCAACTACCTTAAATATTTTTAACGGCATATTTTGTGTAAGAGAGACTTTCCTTTATTTTTATTAATAAATTCTGCATTTCACGATTTATGAAAAATCGCTTGCCTCAGTCGGGACTTAACCGGTCAAATGTGACAAAAAAGAAAGTGCCCAATTTAATGAATTATGATGCAGATTGAAAGGGTTACTAATAAGGTTATTTTTTCTCTAAATAACAACTACAATTAGAATAGGTAAAGGGAGGCCACAAAAACTAACAATTACCTTTTAAATTTGATTTCACTCGTCACGTGTCATGCACCGCAATCAAGAAGTAATCAATTTTTCGTAAATCCTTAAACGCAGAACTTATTGTTTTTGAAGATAAAGGAAAGTCCCCTTTATACAAAATGTGCTATTTACATTATTTAACGTAGTTGCCGTCCATGTGGCATTCCATTTTTCTATCCAGTATATAAATAATACGGCGGCACTTCATGGTAAGCACACAGTTAATAAATAACAACAAATAAATAATAACAAATATCTTGGGACATCTTACACAAATCAACCTAGTCCCACGGTAAACTCAATTAAGGCTTGTGATGTGGGTTAGTACCCACGGCGACTATATATATAATAGATAGATACATACTTAAATACATAGACAGCCATGACCAAGGAACAAATATTTGTGATAAACTGATAAATAAATAGGTACACAAATAATGCCCTCGCCAGGATTCGAACCCGGAACCTCCAGCTTCGTAGGCAGGGTCACTAGGTACCAACTAGGCTACGGAGGCTGACAGTTAAGCATGTTTACAGCATACATATAGTAGTAGATTTTTTTTTCTCTCTCTTGATAATGTCAGACGATTCGAAAATGCTTATTAATAAGCTTACTTGAATAAAGAATAGTTTGACTTTGACTTGACTTGATACAGCGTAAAAAGTCACAGCGTTTTTACTGTGACAGCCGTTTACATAACTCAGGACATGATATTTCGAGTCGTAAAATACCTCTTCAAATGTAAGTAGTTTTGTTTATTCGACAGTGCATGTATATCAGAAACAGTTATCGTCATGCGAGCATAAAGAAAGTGTACGATTCCAAAAGCTACCATTATAGTCGCCAATTTCTAAGAATGAACTTTTGAAAATTTAGAAATGAGCCTTATAATAATATGTACATATTACACGGTGCTAGCGACCATTGCGAGAGATTTTAACTATGCATTCTAGACATCAAAATAAACAAAAAAATATTATGAAATCTAATGTCAAATGCCAACAAAAAAATATTTTTCTTTTTTTTTAGACTTTTTGAATACTATAACATTGCCAGTACTTTTTATCATAACAACAATTTGTTAAAATTATTTTTTAAATGTTTTTTTAGGGACAGGTTATTTCGTCTAGTCTATTCTTATTTTTTGATTGTCAGGCAAAAGGTGTGGTAATATTATGAGAACACTGTGGTATCATTGTGTTAAAAAAGAAGCTTTATGACGAGTTACGTCGAAAAACTTATTTCGAAAAAAGGTTAATTGTCTCTGAAACCAAGCCGAATCCAGGAAATTTTACATAACATTAAAGACTCTAAATATGCTTGAAATTCAGCATTAAAATATTTCGGAATGCTCACGAGAACCGTCTATATGACGTTAAGACTATTGAAAAAATGGTGAGTCTTACCCTCATATTAATAAGGATTAATATTTAACTGCCAAAAGTTCATTCTTAAAAATCGGCAACTATAAGAAGGGCAGCCTCTAGCAGAGTCATTTGCAGAAATAATTATGTACCTACATATTGGTGCCTCATTTTACAGACTTTTATAAAGTAACATACAATTTTGACATTAATCCAGCGGCTCAAATTTCAAAGGCTTATGACTTGTTACACAAGTGGAAACCTCTTTTTGACACCATTAATTAGATAAGCACTCCCTCTTGTATACAAGTTATGTTATGTTATTCTTATGTTACAGAGGGACGCTCGACCGGACTCGAGAGGGCTGTCGAGCATCCAATGTGCTCATTCACCCCATTTCCCTTAGCTGGAGCTGCAGGTTAGTGTTCCAGTTGCGTTCCCCCAATACTTCCCTCTGTATACAAGTTACAAGTAAACATTTGAGAAATAGGTCTCAGGTCTAACACAAATCTTGACTCAGTTGTTTGGTACGCCATGGGAATCCTTTGGCAAGCGATGGTGCCCGTTGGCCCCAGCGCGGGCATACTTGAAGCTATGTGTTTGCATGTCTACTATCTTATGAAACCTTCGTATTGTAATAATATCATATATTCGAGGTTATGGCCACGTTCATTTATGACGACGTTGAAGGCAGGTTACATTTGGGGTTTGTTTTAGATGTATTGTGCGTTCAATCCAAAAGAGCATTCGCTATTCTAAACCCCCACTCTACGGAATTCGATCATTACACAAAACGTGATTGGTTGATTTCGTGGAACGGGAATAGAATAGCGAATGCTCTTTTGGTTTGAACGGCCCTTAAGAAGAACATTCAATCTTGATGTACCTATAGATGGCAAGCAGTTCGGTAATAAAATAAAATAAATATTTAAGCCATTCGAATATGTTTTACATTACCTATTTTAGGAGTATGGTTGTTGTAGTTGATAGATGTACGTTTGATGGTGGTGCCCATAGGGATAGGGAATGATTTTAATGGTCAGCCTCCGTAGCCTTGTTGGTAGTGAACCTGCCTACGAAGCTCTTTTTTTTGTACCACGTCGGTGGCAAACAAGCATACGGCCCGCCTGATGGAAAGCAGTCACCGTAGCCTATGGGCGCATACAATCCTAGGGGGTGTCACATGCGCGTTGCCGACCCAATAAGAACTTGTAAACTCCTAATATTTTCTTCGGTTACCGCGAGGATTACTCATGAAATAAAACTATGAAAACGGATAAACTCGCGTATATTAACTAATTTTAACTTCATTCCGACGTTTCGTCATACAAAGGAAGGAAATACTTCTCAGGCAGTGGCGTAGGGATAGAACCGGCGTAGATTATTAATTAATTGTCTCTTGTCTTCATTCTGAAAATATTTGTAATGAATAACTAGCTTAATTTGCAAATTTTGTATGTACATCCACCCTTAAAATTTATTGTCTGTGGTTGAGTAATTTTTCTTTGGTGGGTAGTTTTGTACTTATCTTTCTTATTTTGATGGAGGTAGATCTATCAAATTTCCTCCATTGTCAGTCATCCGCAGACCACGAACCCTGTAAAGTGTCCGAAACGTCGGAATGAAGTTAAAATTAGTTAATATACGCGAGTTTATCCGTTTTCATAGTTTTATTTCATTGTAAACTCCTCTTTTGAAGAACCCCATACTGTAGTCCAACGGGAAAACCTCGGCAGGGAGCTCATTCCACAGACGGACCGTCCGCGGGAGGAAGTTCCTCTGAAACCGCACGGTGCGCGACCATTTAGGTTGCAAGGTGTGAGGACGAGCGCCGAGTCGGTGGCGAGCGGTGCGATGATGAAAAGTGGACGTTGGCGAAAGCTCTAGGTTACAGGTTCGAATCCCGGCGAGGGCATTATTTGTGTAAACTTATACCCTTTCTCACAAGCCTCGGGGAGTCTTACCCTTTTTAAATAGGGCCACCAGTTCTGTAAACGCAATGTAAGCGCCAAACCTGCTCAGATATATTTATGAACAATATGGCCGCTTCGAAATATCAGATGGCAACTGTACAGTGGTTTCTACGCCTACGGTCCAGCAACATTAATTATTAGTAAAGTACTTTCAGCATTAGCTCGATTACCTAAACTACCTCGCCTTCCGCTCGGTCGCTAATGATACTCGTAATGATAATGATACGTGGCTATGGTACAACAGCTCATGAATTATTCCCTGAAGTAAACTATTACGAGACTATTGATTCCCGCTTTTTGAAATAGTATTACCATCAATTGACAATGAAATCTCGCTCCAGGGTGAAACATGAGTCGTGAACAGTAATATACGTTTTTCTAACTCTATAAACAACTAACAATTGAAAGCCCCATAAGTTACTTTTCTTCACTTCATTATCTCTGAAGCTGAGCTGAAACTAGAAAAGTTTATAATTATTATGACATTATAGTTTCAAACTGTGGTCAGAAATACACCCTTCAAGTTTGTCGGGCTACTCATTTCCACCCTGAATACAATAAAAAATATGTTATACAATCGTAACAATATGAAGGCTATATAAGTCTCGTACTGCCTTAAGCCACTCGGCAAGCCTCGTAGCCTACACCCGGTACTCAACTTATATGGCTTTCATATTGTTACCGTTATATAAAATACTATTTTGGCACCTCAACCGTAATTATAAGTATCTTTGAAGTCGACTGTACGTCGCCTGTGGACCCGGTTCAGTATAAAAGATCCCTAAAGAGGTCTCCTTTACCTGGACATTTAAAGGTTTTAACAATAGCCGTTAAAAAAACATTAAAAAATACTTTTCACACAGCTTCCGCCATTACCGCGTCCCGCTTTTCAGTACCACTCGTAGCGTTGGGGTAGTTGAGGTAAGAAATATAGATGCGCGCAACGTGCAAATATATGTATTCACGACCTAGTGAACAATATTTTGCCGTAATACGTTAACGTTATTTCAACTGTCAAAGGATCGATTGAGAAAAATGGTACATAAAATCATATACATTATGTATCGGCGGGACAGCCGAGAACGGGGGGGGCGAATATTTAATTCCTAGCTCATCGTACCTACTTACAAAGGTGTATACTATGCATGGACGCACATAATTAAACACAAGGTAAATTACGATCTTTTATTATACTACACTGGTTCACAAAATTATAAACCTCTGTCGTGAGAAGAACCAGCAAGAAACTCAGACAGTCTTACTTTTTCCAAACTTTAAATAATCACAACAAGTACACACTTAAAACAAGATTATTTACAACGCTTTAAACTATACTGATAGAAAACGACTGGAGAGTTATAAGCTTGCGTCCATGCATCATTTACTCAACCCTGGAATCCTTTATTCCAAGTCTAAATCAAGAATGAATCCCTGAACACTGCGCTAGTGGCCTTTTATACCGTCCGCTCACAAACTACTGCTTCATAGGCGGGTAGATACCAACATGACGTTTAATGTCTACCTGCATGGACCAAGCAAAGAACATCTCAAGCAAAACATTGCTTATCGTTTTCTAGATTTTATAACTCTTAACAAATTAAATGTAAACATTGCGAATAAGACTATTCTTATTGTAAATAAGACTATTCAGACGTTCGATGACTCGACATGTCGTACACGTCTGCGCCAACTGAAGCATGTCTCCGACATATATATTGTGTTACGAAGTTTTTTAGATGCATAGCCAAGTTGCCAATCGCTAGCGCTTAGTAGCGTATCGTAGTTTTCCCTCTCTGTTACTCTTGCATATTAGCTGCCTTTCGTTTACGATTGATGATTAAGCGTTAGCGATTGGCAACTTGTTTAAAGCACCCTGAGAACTCCCACCTGATGGAAAGCAGGAACTGAGGCCCACGGACATAGTGACCAAAAAATCGCCTATGCGCTGCCTACCCTGAGGACTTGGATGATTGTTACAGTAATTACACCGGCTATCTTACCCCCAAACCGGAACACAGCAGTGCCAACACTGCTATTCGGAAGACCAGCGCTGGCACTCGCTAGCAACATGCTGAGATGAGGCCATTTCGTAGCATACACGCTTTTATTTGTAAAATTATTTTTCGCTGTTATATATTGTGGTTTTTTGTGTATGTTACGAATAAAGCTATTTCTATTTCTATTTTCTATTTCTATTTAGCGGCAGGTTAACGGGTGAGACGGTGGTAGCTATCCGGGCGGACCCTTCCGCTTCCTCCCGCGGACGGTCCGTCTGTGGAATGAGCTCCCTGCCGAGGTTTTCCCGTTGGACTACAGTATGGGGTTCTTCAAAAGAGGAGTGTACAAGTTCTTATTGGGTCGGCAACGCGCATGTGACACCCCTGGGGTTGCAAGCGCCCATAGGCTACGGTGACTGCTTTCCATCAGGCGGGCCGTATGCTTGTTTGCCACCGACATGGTATAAAAAAAAAAAAAAAAAAAAAACCCTACACGAGGTCCTACCACCAGCCATACAAACTACACCGTTCGTCAGTAGAATACAAAAAAAATGTTATCAAACCTTTAAACTTGCATTATTGCAAATCACGCACAACCGTAACACAAAAATGATGACGTTAAATTTTGTTTTAATTGAAGGCCTTTATGTACTATCTTTTTGCAATCGACTCTAAAGTTTAGACATGCTAACAATCAATTAATGTTAAATGTATACCATAATATCTGCAGATATATTTATCCACTCATTTGCTTTGAAATTTTGGTTGAGCTTTATTACTATGTAAAATAAGAGTGACAGCTGGTAATGGTAACCAGAGTTACCAGAGGCAATTGAGTGGTTAAAGTAGTTTGGATTTTTTTATTTTATTTAAGATGATCACTTATCTGTTTATATACAAAATTGTTTTGCATGCAGTGTTTACCTGTAAGTGATTGTGACACCGTTCCTTGAATGTATTAGCAAGTAAGTTACAAATGCATTGATCTCAACAATTGTTGGTGATTGAATAAATAAAATAAAAATAACATAAAATTATGAAGATAAATATCCATCCATCTTCTCTGTATTTCGGGCCTCACTGAAAATCAGCGTTGCCTAGTGTGCCCTGCGGTGCACTACGTGACAACAAGCTGAGTAAGGACCCTTTGGCACAAGTTCGATATCTCTGTTTTTAATGTAATCTAATTTTAAGTTATTTTTTGTGCTAATAAATTCATTTCATTTCATTCATTCACGTCGCGTGCGCTGCACGTACTGCAGATCGCCGCGCAGCTCACTGGGCCCGTTGAGATGAAACGGGCTGAGGTTGTCTTGCGCCGAGACTGATCTGCAATACATGGCGTGCGCATGGGCATGGACTTAGTGCTGGATAATGGAGACCTAGGCTCTCTGAAACATGTCGCACGTAGTGACTAAATACACGTGAGTTTAACTGTTTAAGTATATTGTA
>JALPQI010019694.1:0-32223 GCA_025490895.1 Thaumatotibia leucotreta | reverse complement strand
AAAACATTTTGCATATGTGCATCAGACCTGTGTGTTTCCTTATGGTGTAGTCAGAGGGTGAACCATCTATTGAAACCATTTTGCTACATTTGTAATGTTCACTAAACCGACAGTATAGAAATCGCATAAGAAAATACAGTTGCATTTTCATATACCTAAGATCTTCTTTTTTTAAGTCGGTTAAATTAACTATTATACTTTAAGGGCAATATCCTTGTATCTTTGTTAGTAGTATTATAGAGTTAAATAAGCCTGTAGTCATCTAAGCTGTCTCCTAAATCTGTCTTAGTTAGGTATATTCAGTTATTCACTGATCCAATAACATTGTTTGAAGGGCCATATCTTGGCTCCGATATTACTTACGGCAAAACTTATTTTGTAAATAAGCTAGTCTAAGGTAGCACTACAAAATAGTAGTAACATAAACGATGGCCGCTGAAAAAAAAAATGACGCCACTAGTCCATACAAAAATACCCAAACCCCTTTGGAACAAATTGAGCCGAATACAATTACTGTAAGTCTTATAGTTGGGGGGTATACGAGGCTTCAAAACATGCATTTATTTTCTTAACTTAATGAAGGGCACATTTTGAAATGTCGTATCTCTAAATCTATATAATTTAGGGTAATGCAAGGTAGCTCAAATCCTTTCAAATTTAATATTCTTTCTAAGTTTTGTAGCAATTAATATCAAAACGATAATAGTTTTTTTAATTAAACGTCAAAAAGTAAAAGAAGTCCAATATTATTTCAGTTTTTTTCGTCCTATGCCGAAATTCCTTTTTTGTTTTTCTTGTAATATGCATTTTTGTACGTCCTTATAGGGCCTATATAATATACTAAAATTGCAGCTTTGCAATACGACTTGCGATTTGTATGAAAAACTTAGATAGCGGGCCTACTGCCTTTTGAATTACACGTTTTTATTTTCAATCACAAAGTTTGCTGACATGATTTTACCCTTTAACGAATGAATATTAAGTGCGCTATAAGGTCATAATTGCATGTTTTTCGTAGCATAATTAGGTGAGGCGATATTAAGCTGAAAACGTTAGGAAAACTCAAAATAACGCTAGTTTACAAAAAAGAGTACTTTTAAGAAGTCGCAAATCTCTGAACCTATAAGACCTACGGTAATACATGTTAGCTGAAATTGTTGGAAATTTATTAATCTTTAAGCGCTTCCTAACACATAATGTCAAAAAACGTAAGGTTTTTTTAATAAAACTCAGAAACTGTAAAATGACCGTAAATTTCGCAGTTTTTCACGTACTACGTAACTAACACAACTTTTTTTTGCTTGTAAAATGTGGTTTTATAGTGCCATATGGTGTCTAAACAACATACCAAAAATGCAGCTATACTGCATGCTTTGCGAGTTTAATGTACAGTTTGACCGTACTATTATGGAGAAGGTTGCGCGATAGTTTTAAAAGCTTTATAACATCTACTGGTAAAAAATGCGCCATGGTAAAATATAAAAGCGCTCAATAACTCTTTGATCCTTTTACACGTTCCCTGTGAAGAATATAACATGCATTCCTCACTTTCAAAGGGGTTTGTATGGGTGGAATTTATATTTTATTTGCAAGGAACTATTTTTTTAGGGACCATTGGGACAAACGAGTATGAACATTGAGTGTCAGCTTGTACGAAGACGATATTACATCTTTTATTCATTTATCACTGAAATTATCAGCTAATATGAAACGTCGTTTCGAAATGAGTAGGTATTCACTTATACTTAATGAATATAATAGGTACAATCAAGTGCAAAAATAAGTATCGAAAGAATCCGCTCAAACATAATATTACGACGTTCTTATTAAGGTCTCTGCCCACTAGACCGTAGCATACCATGACCGTAGCATGAACGTATCAGACACGGAATATGAGATGACACGGAGTACTATGCCCACTATAACGTGTGTACCTACATCGTTTCAAGTCCGTTTAGTGACCGTTGCATCCGCGTCGCAACCACGTATCATCCGCGTCGCAACTACGGATCATCCCCGTAGTATGAGCGATTCATATCCGTCGTTATCGTTCCATTGTCACAGTTTTATCAGTTGCAAATTGTTTTCGCGCCCTTTAGACTACTATCGCTGTGCTAGTATTTTCCTAGGAGTTTATTTCTACATCTATTTTTCTAAGCAGACATCGTAAACTGCGATCGAAATCCATTGAAGTACCTACTAGAGTTGTTACTGAATCAAGTCAAAGTCAAAAATTATTTATTGAGTAGGCTTAGCAACAAGCACTTTCGAATCGTCAGTTATGCTACTTATACATTTATATGGCGGAATGTGTTTACTTATCATTAATATTATTATAGTATTAAATTACACTTATCATTGTCTAGGTAACCTATATGTATGATATTAAACTGAAACTTCTTGGAATCGGTAAATATATTGTCTATATTATGAGAGTACATATGTTCTTGTCATGATTGTCAATATGACTCTGTCAAGTACTGGTTTTGTTTGATTATTTTCACATCTTCTAATAGTTTTGGTTTTAATTACTTGGTTTGTAAGAAACGAAGTAATATTTTTTGATCTCAATGAAAATCTTCGGTTTGCGGGTTTACAATCAATTAAGTAAGTTTTTTTTTTTCAGAAAATAGCGATGCTGATTATATTGTTTGCGTTGTCTCGCCATAAGAAAATTATTACTCACTATCAAAAGTGAAAAATTTGGAGAGATTTTGGATAATTTTTTAAAATACAATACAAAAATCTAAATAGAACCCGTATGCTCACCGTTTCGCCGCCTGCGCACACCGTACCGGCAACGTTGCGTGCCATGCACGTAGCGTGTCGGGGCCGGCAAAATATTCTCGCCGACAATTCTGCCGGTCCGTGCATGGCACGCAACGGTGTTGGCCGGCGACGGAACGTCCTAGTGGGCATAGTCTCATACTTTTCCATACAAAGAATATTTTTTTGTCTGATACGTTCATGCTACGGTCATGGTATGCTACGGTCTAGTGGGCAGAGACCTTTACACAGAATTAGAGTGCACTGGGACATATTTTTGAACATTTTTGTGTCCACCTTATTTTGTCTTTGACTGTACCGTAAGGAAGTCCCTAGTTAATTGACGTTATTGCCACCACGATTTCTATGTCTGATAATTTAACAGCATTGACATTTTTGTGAATGCATAATGAAGGGCCCACAGAAAAAACATGTCCAGTGCTTAAAAAAATCAGGTCTAATTCACACCTCATTCTGTTAAAAGTAAGGTGGTTTTTCTTTCTGTAATTTGAATTGACTAGACATGTTCTTTCCGTGGACCCTTCATATGCAATGTATTTTGTACTAGAACGACAAAAAGTGTCAGCCTATGTCAAAATGGCCGATGACGCAAATTGATGGGACAAAAAAAGGCATGACGCGCAATGATAAATGTCATCATGTCATGTCATCCATTTCATTCATTCGTAGCAGTTTATATCTTTTTTTTTTCAGAATTTTGTGTTTATGGTAAATTTTGTGTTATTTCTACTCCAAATCACAAGCTCCCTATTAATTCTCATATTACCGTAAAACTACCTAACTATAGTTCAAACGCTCTCAACAATAGTCCAAAACTTAATCAAATATTTTCAATTGTGTGTGGTTGTTATATTTATCGTGCTATTGATAGGCAAAAACTCCTCATTCATAATAATTTAAAAAACTTGGACAAAGCCGGAAAGAAGATTGGAATTGATGCTTATTTTGGAGTTAAAATTGGGGACCATAATTGCAGTATTGGACGATTAAACTACTCTATTAACATAGCCAAATACGTAGGTGGACTATTTAGTTGTGTTTTATTTATTTTTATTTCAGTTCTTTTTTTTACAGAGGCTAAATGAAAAACTGTACGAAAGGTGTCAATCTTCCCCTACATACAACAAAAAAAAATAGTGAAATTGAGAACCTCCTCCTTTTTTTGAAGTTGGTTAATAAATGTCGATAAACCAGCTTGTAGTTGGGTGGTTCTCCAGGACTTTTCTGACGGTCGAGTTGATACTGTTAGTAGTGCCTAAATTGTCTTTTTTTTCTTCTTTCCGGAAGATTCTCGTATCAGTATTGTACCGATGCAAAGCTAGCTAATTGCTTTTGTCATAAAACTCATAAAATAACCTAATCTACGAACAAATAAAACATGAAAACCACACGCTATACTATGTTACCTTTCAATAACGGTCCTGAATTTTAGTTGACAAGTGTCACCCCCTGTTCAATGCATCACGGCAATGAATTTGAATGTCAACCTATAAAAACTTATACCGCCATTTAAAAATAGTTGTTATTGGTCCATCCAATTTTATATGTCTATGGATGGACCAATAACAACTATTTTTAAATGGCGGTATAAGTTTTTATAGGTTGACATTCAAATTCATTGCCGTGATCAGACATATAAAATTGATAGACCGAGTCTATTTTATCTGTGGGTGACGCCGGCAATGCCTGTCAACGATCTTTGTTTGTGTATACTAGTGCACCTCAACCGCAAATAGTAAAAGTGATTAAAATAAAGCTTTTCATGTATATTTCTGTTCGATAAGTGCACGGAATGTGATAAAAGTGATGACTTGTGTGGTTCCAGGGTGTAAAAACCGCCAGGGTTACCTGAATGAACAAAATAAAGACATTACGTTTCACCGGCAATTTAGTTTTGACTTGAATTTTAAGATTTCGAACCTTATTAAGGTAAAAGTAACTGAAAATCTTATTCAATATTTGTTGTCGGATACATATGTGTAGTTTTGTGATTAAACCATTAGTATTTACATTCGTAATGTAATTATAAATAGTGGGATTCAAACATTTGTATCGCATAGTGTGGTACTTAAGAGACCGATCGTGATATCGATAAATGTATTGATAGTCAACTCAAAAATGAATCGATGTTTTTAATGTCCAACAGGTTTCCACTGGACACTGAACAAAGGCTATTATGGGTCAAAAATATCAAAAAGGCAGACGACTGGTACCCTAAAGAGTATTCAAAAATATGCTCCGCACAATTTTAAGCTGTTGTTTCAGGCAAGGGTACGCGCATAAGTGATTACATTCTGACGTACTACCCATCATATTTGGTAATCATCCAATGTCATGTCAACCAGCAAGTAAATTAAGTTTAGTTTAATAATGACGCTCATGTGATACTTGTGTAGACTGATTAATTTAATTATAAAGAAGCCATCATACCAAAATTGTTAGGTATGCTTTAAGGAATGATAAGTCCATAAAACATGTTATAATGAGAGTTTTCTGAAATCACCAGGGCGGGAGCAGGTCCAGAAACTTGTCTCAATTCTATGTTTATAGTTTCTGGTTTAAATATTTTGTATGAGTTAATGAAAATACATAATAAAATTTAAACTTTATTTAAAAAAAAAACATTTACTTAGTCTTTCTTTGGGGCTAGATAATTGTGTTTCTTAGCGGGACCTTACGGCTAAGTGGCGCCAACTAGTGGCATACGTTTTAGGAAACCCTCATTATGACATTTTAATTAAAGAAAATATTTCGTTAACTTTGTGATTTTATTTTTATCCTAAAATGTAGATTTTGAAATCACGATCGAAGAAGATCGTGATTTTGAGTAGGAAATAAGGTTTATTCCTACTGTATTCGCTACCTAATTTGGTAAAAATATTATTATTGACGATAAAAGTATACGATTGAAGACTGGACATCACTAATAGTAATGACATTTTATCTAGTCAGGTTGGTAGCATTGTTCAAGAAAATGGAGTCGTTGATGGAGTTCACGACCAAGTAGAGCTACTTTATTTGTCTCTTTTTCCTTATGGAATACGTCTTGAGATGGGGTGAAGGATGACAATAGTTTGTTCATGTATGTCTTAATACACGGAATCTTCCCTATATTTTATCTGTGGGTCCATCAAAGTTTTGATTGGCGATATTCAATAAACATTTGTCAAAGATGTTGCGCCGAAATATGCGCGGTGTCACGAAAAGCGCTATGTCCTGCCCATCTTGGCACAATTGAACAATTGGTTTTGAGGGCATTTTTGAACTGGCGTTAGACGTCCATGTTATATATTGTCGCAGAACCTAATGTATCCGAGACTGTATTATTGCGTACGGAAAACACAGGTGGCCTATACCTTTGAGGGAAGCATTTTAAAGGCTTCGTAACTTGCGTCAGAGGCGCTTTAAGTGTAATAACGGCCGTCAAAGGAACCTTCATGCTTTCAAGTTGTGTTTACTTTACTTACACTTGCTAGCTTGCACTTCTACGTGTGCAAATACATATGGGATCATACAGGCTCCTATTTCACGATAATGACAAGTGTGTTGTAAAATATCACTGTTACTGACGTCACAGGCCTTCGGCGGCTACCGCTTACTATCGGACGGTTTGCCACCAACATAAAATTATAACGTTATTACATCGTTAATTTTTTTTTTTTTATATATTTATTTTCAAAACTACAATTTATGTACATAGATTAAATCTAACTAATCTACTTAACCTAACCTAAATCTAAGATTGGCCCTTGTGGCATTGTACAGTCGAAGACAAAATAAGGGGTATACAAACACGTTTAAAAATATGTCCCAGTGCACTCTAATTCTGTGTAATAAGAACGTCGTAACATATTTATGAACGGATTCTTTCGATACTTATTTTTGCACTTGACTGTACCGAGGATGCCGGCGGCATTTCCTCGCTGTATCGCAATACTGATGCGTTGTGCGAGGAAGTCGCCAGCTCTTCGGTCTTTAGTTACATCAACCAGTTATGTTAGTTAATAAACTTGGTTTTACTTTTGGAAAGTCGTGACAATTGTCGTTAGGCTTAGGACAATTTTTGTAAATTCTTGACTTGAAGTTCGGCCTGTGTCAGTTCTGTTCAATTTTGTTACAATTGTCGTGTTTTTTGTGACAATTGTAATTTAATGTATTTGTTGTAGATTTCTAAAAGTTCTTGCAATATATTTGACGTTGATGGCATACAACCACACGGCCTGTCCGACGATAAGTGGTAACCGTAGCCTATTGATGCCTGCAATGGGAGAAACGGTAAATTTTACAATAAAATTGCCGCACTTGTATACTCAATTTCAAATACAATTGCCCGATGCTACATAAAACTTTGCAGTGGCATCGGGCCATGGTATTTGAAATGGAGTATAACTATGTTGAAATAGCGCCCAAGTTGATTAAATACCTAATAGTTACTTATGTTACAAAGGTGTATATAATTGTTATTTATTTCTCCGTATCATTGAGACTCTAAGTTCCATGTAAGCCTTTTATTTTAACGGCTAATTGGATTACGTTGCTTATGTGATCATTATATTCTAGATGAGAAATGTTTCGCGACTTCGAGGTTCGTCCATAATAAAAATTGATCATTATGACGAAGGCCAATTTCACCAAACTTTTATTCGAGAAGAATAACGCTTAAAAACATACAAAAAATATAAACACATTATAAAAAACCTAATCTAACCTAAACTGGTGGTTAGGATCCTAAGATCCTAAGATCCAGCGGTTCCTCTTCCTAAGAAGAGGAACCGCTGGACTTTGCGCGCCGTGTCCAGGATTACCGCCTTCTGCTTCTGACCCTTGATCCAACCACCTAGCGAGAGCCTCTTGAGGTGTTGGTCGAAACTTTTCGCTACGAAACCGTTCCCAGAAACAACTATCGGCACAATGATCGCCGACTCATACCAGTTTATTATAAAGGGTTGTTAATCTACATTTTTGTTACAGGAACAATGAAGAACCAGAAGAGGCAGAAGAAGCAGAAGAAGCCAAAGAATGGAGAAAGCAGGATGTGTAAATGTATCAAATTCATTCTTTCCTTGTTTGGCGTAAAAAGGAGGGAGCATCCTAAACCTGATAACGATGATGCTACAGCATAGAAGTAATTTTATGCTAAATATACATTATAATTCGTTGGATTCTAACCAAAAATCACTCATAACAAATACCTAGGTACAGTCAAGGGCATAAGTATTAGGGTGTTTCACTTTTGTATGGGCAAAAATATTAAATAAAAATTGTGATATTTTCCCTGACTTTGCTCACGTCTCCTAAGTTTCTCTGATATAAAAATGATATATATAAAATTTTATTGAGATTAGACAACGTTTAAAGGTTGCACACTTTTGAAAGTAAAACCAAAGCCCCATACATTAAAAAAAAAATACTTTGTTATAAATTAATCAAATATAATGAACCAACACTAAAAAAGAATGGAAAAGTCGAATTTAATGTCATAAGTATACTAAAAATGAGAACTTATTCTTTGGAAGTAGGTATCAATTCTATAAAATATTTATAGGGCACTTTTATGAAAACCTAATTCCCAGTGTTTTACTAATTTCATAACTATAATCGATTAGTGTACTATATGTAAACATCCAATTATGGCCTAAAATTAAGTAAAAAACCGGGATCTAGGTTACTTTATAAAGAATATTGAGGTTATAGTAAATTCACACGCGTGCTTAAAGAATAAAATCGTTTTTTTTTATATTTGAGGATAGAATCTACTTTCCCAAGTAATTTTAGTGTTGGTTCATTATTTTTTATTACTTTATAACAAAGTATTTTTTTTCGTAATTTAAGGGGCTTTGGCTCCACTTTCAAAATTGTGCAACCTCTAAACGTTATCCAATGTCAATAAAATTTTAAATATATCATTTTTATATCAGATAAACTTAGGGCGTGAGCAAAGTCAGAGAAAATATCACAATTTTCAAAAATGAACCACCATAATAAACATGTATACCTACACTTTTTTATCTTATGCCGTTAAAATAAGGTGCAAAAGTGTAAACATATTTTTGCCCTTGACTGTACTAGAAATAAAGCTCATAACTAAGTCTGATTCAGAGGTTGCTAAGAGTAGTGACACTTTTTATAGTAAGTTTTGCTTGTCACGATATATTATGAGAATGTCCCAGGGTGCTTAGACAAGTTGCCGATCGCCTTTTTTACTTTTGAGGAGTTTATTTCCAAAAAAAAGTTATATGGCATACACAACAATAAACTTTTCCTATTCATGGTTATAATATTGTTATCTATTTCTTTCAGATTTACATGAGGCGATCATCGGAAGCTTCGTAGTATGCTTTATTTTATAGTACCTTAGTACTTATCTATAATCCATATATTTTATTTACTACTAGAAATGTATCCAAGTTCCTTCTCTAGTCCGCGCGAATATTTAAGTTTATAATTATTTAATTATCATGTAGTAGTGTGTAGATTTATTCTGTGGCTGGTAGATTAGCGAAGAGAAAATAATATCTTGATGTCTAATTGTGTTTTTCATTAATTCCCTAAATTACCCTAAAACATACACCCTCAGTTAAACGCACGATGACAGAAAATTTCAAAAGGGGATGACATAACTCGCTACTCCAATATTACAGAGTTCAATGTTACATTTCGGGGTAGTTAAATCTAGACTAAGTGTCAGTGTAACAATGTTCAAATTTTAAGTTGACAAGGTGGAGCGACGATTTGCGCAGGATGGCTGGCAGGAGCTGGATGCGAGCAGGCGAAGATCGAGAACGGTGGCATGACATTGGGAAGCCTTATGTCCAGCAGTGGACTGCGATAGGCTAATGATGATGATGAAAGTTGAAAAAAGTACAACAAAGAACCTTGTAATATATGTTAAAGGTAAAAAAGTTAAGAAAACCTGTTGTAGTTGTAACCTATACAGGCTATACATATAGGCATTTGTTTTGATTGTGTTCGCATTTTAAACATGTATTGTCTATTTGAATAGGTCACTACTACACACAACAGGACCAACAGGTGACTTACTTAAGCTTGTTACCTATAACACCTAACTGCATTGCTGCCCGAAAATCTTAAAATTTAAGTTTGATCACAATTAAATGTTACCTAAAAAACCTCTTATTTAATGATAACACTTAATATTATAAGTGTCTCTCACAGTTGGACTCATATTATGAGTTCTGGATCAGTTTTAGATGTACAACCAGTACATCTCTCTGTTAATTATAATATTTCGTGCCATAGAATTAGAACACAAGTCTTACTTTATTGAACGTGAGCCTATGTCGATTTTGTATGAATATCCCACGATATACAATTATTTAAATTATTTATCTCGCAAAAGCGTCGAGGCATAAAATCGTTTAATGCCTACGCTAGCTGGCGCGGTACCCTGACGGTCGTCTAGCAAGAAATTGTATAAAGAGCGCTAACTAGCGCCGGCGCATGCGGCGGATTTTAACACTTTGATTGCGGACGAGTGCTTCCCGCTACGCTCGTAGCAGATCCTGTGATTTTTCCGCTTTGTAGCAAAACTGGACCTCCCATAGAGAACTCCCCTCGGGAGTTCCCCGCGCTCAATGTGGTAATTACTGAGCGGGATCCGAGATGCAAGCGTGCGCACACGGCGGGCGTAGCGTAGGCTCTTACCCCGTTATTCATAAACGTTTGTTAACTTAACAAGCTAATAATTGTTTGTCCCTTTTGCTCTTATCTTATATTTTTATATTATTACATGGTTAAGATCGAAAGGGACAAACAATTATTAGCGGCTTGCTAAGTTAACAAACATTTATGAATAACGGGGTTAGGCTGCGTTTCGACCAGAGATGTGCGAGGATGTGTTTTCATACAAATGACACCTCGCTCCAGTCAATAGGTGTAATTTGTATGGAAACACATCCTCGCACATCTCTTGGAAACGCAGCCGTAAGATGCAGTTTAAGAATAATAGTCGTACCAAGAGTTCGTCGTTATTAAATGCTGACTTATTTTCTATCTGGCTTCACTGCACCAATACGCGAGTACGAACGGGATGGATAGAAAGTAAGTCCGCGTTAATAACGTGGTGGCAGCTCATGGCAAACACACAGCAAAGCAAAAGGATCAAACTTAAAATCATGTTATGAGTCTTTTCGGTGGACATTTTGAAAGTTAAGGGCTATGAGAGTCAATTTTCTTATTTCTTAAACCCTTATTGTCATTTAAAGGCACTCCTTTCCTATTGAATTGTATGATAAATATCACGACTACACTCCTACCAGTTGCTTACTATTGGCCACAGGAAAGACGGGCTCTACAGTTCAGCTGAACACACACTTTTTCTTTCCTGTGGTCGATAGTTAACAGCCTGTGAACAAGTAGTAATGATTTTTATCATACAACGCAATGCAAAAGGAGTACGTCTTAATAAACATAAGGCTTTCATAAGAAAATCAAGCTTTATAGGCCTTAACTTTTAGATTGTCCACCGGAAAGACTCCGAACATGGGTTTGCGTTTGACACAAAAACCTCTTTTATACATTCGCCGAAGCAATTTTTTTTAATACCACGCTTGCAAAGTATATCATACCGAAGTGCGATATCATATCAATATTAGCTAACGCTCAGTTAAGTAGCGTATCGTAGTTTTCTCTTCCCGTATTTTTAATTAGAGCGACAAAGACAGTTGCATTTCGTTCGACACAGCGTTACTACTGATTGGCATATTGACTACTGTAGCTGTACCATGACGTCCATGTCGTCCATGACTTTGCAAGTATCGGTAACGTTAGGTTTTACTCAATACGTAAAGCTGTCCATTGTGCTCGCACATACATAATAAGTGCGAGCGCAAGAGAATATTTTACGGTTCGAGTATTATCAAACCGCTATTAGAATGGGATTCGAAAGTACTGTTAACACAACAGTGTATAAGTTGATCTAGGATATATTCATAGTTATACTCGTACCTATTCATATATTCATAGTCTTAGTGGAGAGGCTTACAGACGATGGCAAGATGTCATATTAACAAGGATTATTCTATTGCCAAAATTTCATTCTTAGAAATCTGCAACTATAGAGTATAGGCCTGCGACGACGGGTGTAATGTAACGTCATGCCCGAAACGCTCAGGACAATATTAAATGTAAGTTTACGTGATTAATACCCATTTGTCGTTAAAATATGAGTGATAATCGTGAAAGTCTATCTAATAATTTTGACAGCTCGTAGCTTAGTTGGTAGTGACCTTGCCTACGAAGCTGGAGGTTCCGGGTGCGTATCCTGGCGAGGGCATTATTTGTGTATTTATTTATCACGAATATTTGTTCCTTGGTCATGGCTGTCTATGTGTTTAAGTATCTATATGTATCTATCTATTATACATCATCGTATATATATCATCGCCTGGTACCACAAGCCTTAATTGAGCTTACCGTGGGACTAGGTTGATTTGTGTAAGATGTCCCAAGATATCTATATTTAGTCATATAAGGCCACTCGTTGCTGTCAAACCCAAGATACACTAGCCCCCTGGAGAATGCACTGAAGGTCGTTGCCATCCATACTTAGACCAGTAGCCGTACCATGATATGAAAAGTAAAGGATACGTTAAGTTTTACTCGATACGGAAAGGTGCTTTTAGCTCATTCTATCGAGTGGGGGCGGGCACTCTACGAAATTCGTGCGTTACACAAAAAGTGATTCGTCGAAAATCGTTGATTTCGTAGAGTGGGGGCTAGAATGACCGAATGCTCGTTTGGTCTAGACGCACCTTAACACTTTCATTGCGGGCGAGAGCTACGTGCTACGCTCGTAGCAGATCCCGTGATTTTTCCGCTTTGTAGCAAAAATGGACCTCCCACAGAGAACTCCCCTCGGGAGTTCTCCGCGCTCAAAGTGTGAATGAGTTCTATCGCAATCACTCTGACTTATTGGAGCGAGCACGATGGCCTGCTTTACGTATCGAGTAAAACCTAACGTTCGTTACCGATACTTGCAATTGGTACGGCTACAGCATTGATACTATTTCAGCGAGCGAACATGCTCACACAAACACTTTAATTAATTAAAGTAGAATCATTCATTTCATCAAGTCCATTGCTGTTGCACAAAATAGTCGCAATCGCATGATTAAAACATTCGCTTGAAGCAATTTATACGATTAAAACTATATAAAATGCAATATCATTTAAAATACTAGGTCATTTACCAACCAAATTGACGTTTTGGTCGTACTTGCAGGCGTGGAATTCATGTCATATATTATTCTTATTTTATAATACTACCTAGTTTAATGAAATAGGGATAAATAAAAAAGATGCATTAGAATTTAGAAGTGTTAAATTAATATAATTGGCCAAATTTGGTTTAGTTTGATTTTGACATCAAAATTGATTATAATTTTTTTTTCCTTAAAATTCTCCAAACAAAACGCCAACTTTATAGTAGGTAAAATAATACAAATCGATCCGCTAAATATTTAAATATACACTACATATTATAACTGACATAAGACTCTAACATGTTAAATTCTAAAATTATGACTCTGGTCAAATATCCATCGAACTCTCCATCGGCACAGAAATCAAGGTTTTGCCAACGATGGATCTTGCTATACCTATTGTACTAAAAACATCGTATGCAATGAATAAATAAAAAATTGTGAAAACGCTAGGGTGTCATTACCAGAAATGGTCAAGGATCTAGAGTCCAATCACATTATTCAGTCATTCATATTACTAAAACTGGTCCTGAAAATCAACTTTTCGAGATATCCATACTTTTAGTAATTTAAGCTTTTGGCTCCTTATTTCACTGTAATGATCGTGGAAGCTACAAATAAAAAAAAATTCACGTTCCATTTTTTGGAAAATATTCTGAGGTAGTGCTTCTATCTGACTGATTTTAAAGTGTCTTGATAGAGGCCGCTTTTTTTGTAATCAGGCCTTAAGCCTACAAGGCCTTCGATAGTATATTATAGTTATTTAATATTATTTTTACTACGGGGTCGGGCTTCTAAGGGACTGTCGTTATCGTTAGTGATACCGTACTTACATACATATACGTACATACATGGGTGAATAACTGAGCGTTTCAACCGCCTGATTTTGGTGGCATCATTTTTGCCGAAGTTTCTAAACGTCTCAATGTTATACTTCATCATTTGGATAATAATAAGGTACCGTGCCTCCTTCAAATAACAACGTAGCACATTATAACGAATAGAAACTTCGGCCAAAAATTATGCCACCAAAATTAGGCGGTTGAACCGCATAGATATTAACCCAGATTCACAATTCCATGAATTTATTAAGCGATTCGCGAGGCGTAAACGCGAGCTCAGTGCTTGATAATGGAGACCTAGGCTCTCAGAAACATGTCAGGCGTAGTTTAAATACTCTTGATTTAACCGTTTAATTATATTTATCAAAGAATAATATGGGACTAGGTCGATTTGTATGAAATGCCCCAAGCCCAAGATATTTATTAATTTTGTATTTAATTGCGAATGATACATGTATCGTAAAATTAATTTTAAAATAAAGCAATAAAAACAAAAATAATGATTAACTTGTTCATAAAACTCCTCCAGGGGCACGACGTTGCCCATCACAATAGCCACGTTAGGCGTTGGATGACAATGAAGATTTACAATGTAACCAGATTTATAAAGTTTTTTTGATTTACATAAAAGCAATTTATCGGATCTATTTTTTTATTATTTATCTACGAACAAATAAAAATGGAAGCCGAACGCCATACTAAATTGCTTTTTAAAAACGGTTATATCTGAATTTTACTTAAATAACCTCCTCTTCAATGTATGACGGCAAAGAATTTCATGTCAACCTATAAAAACTTAAACCGCCGTTTATAGTCGTGATTGGTCCATCAAAGTTTTGATTGACTATATTCTATAAACATTTGTCAAAGATGTTGCGCCGAAATATGCGTGGTGTTAAGAAAAACGCCAGTATGTCCTGCCCATTTTTGGCACAATTGAACAATTATTTTTGGGGGCATTTTTGAGCTGGCGTTAGACGTCCATGTTATATAATTATGTTCGCAGTTATTTATTCTAATCAATTATAATTATACATATTAGGTATCACTTATTGTTAATTTGAGTTTGTTATATAATTATCATTGATACATATAAGTCAGCCTCCATAAACTAGTAGTGACCCTGCCTACAAAGCTGCAGGTTCCGGGTTTGAATCCCGGCGAGGGCAGTACATAGTTGTGTATTATTTGTCACAAATATTTGTTCCTCGGCCGTGACTGTGTATGTATTTAAGTATCTATAGGTATATATCTATTATGTATATCATCGCCTGGTACCCACATCAGCACATCACAAGCCTTAATTGAGCTTAGCGTGGGACTAAGTGGATTTGTGTAAGATGTCCCAAGATATTTATTTATTCCTTATTAATTATTAATTTGTAAATAGTAATTTGAGGAAGTTTTTATCATGTTTTTTATAATTTGGAAAATAATATGATAAAGTAAAGTATGTAACCTACCACTTTACTGTAGTTAATTATGTAATGTAGTCAAAAGTTTTAAAATGAATAGTATATTCCCTTATTTTGAGCGTTCAAATCTCATAACTCTCATAAGTAATAATCAAACTCGAAAATAATTATAAATATGCTATCGAGATTTTTAAGATATTTTTTAACGTAAGTATGTCAAACAAACATCTTAAAAAACCATTTTTTTCTAATTCTCTGGTGTTCCTAAAATATCAATTGCTAATAATCAATAAATAATGACTACTTCTTAAGATGTTTAAAAAAATCATCTATTTATTTTTAGTGTACTTACATCGAAAAATAATTATATGACTTTATTTACCTGTTTATGTTATATTATAGCTATTATATGGCGATAAATGCCTACTTTGTACCGTTAAATAAACAGTTAATTGTATCAATTAAATAAAAAAACTATTGAATATTACACCACTTTGCACTGTTATACTTAAAATTTTAATTATAATGTAAATATTGACAAAATACTTTTTAAAACAATTTTATTACCCTATGGTAAAAACATGCTAAGTCCATTTGTGCAAAGTGTCCAAGGATATTAATTTAATATTTATTTATTTATTTGTATTTATAATATTTATCAACGATGTTTTTAATAAATAAATAATCAAATGTTATTGTCAGTGTGACCATAAAACCCCATCTCAATACCAATTGAAAACCTTTCGCATCCAGATTCCTGATTCGGTAGTGCATCGTAAATCTATTTTTAGAACCTAGAGCTCTATGTTCCGGACGGCTCAGTTAGGTCTTGCGCGCAGCCAATAGCAGTGCACTATATTATTTAGATTTATTTCAAATTAAATTAATAAAGTAATTAAGAGATATAAAAAATGTAGTCTCATTCTACGCATGATTGGAAATAGGTTTTGTTCAATTCAGGATTGTTGATTTTTTATGCGATTCTTTTGATATTAGTGGCTAGTAATTACCGATCTGTGGCGAGCAAATTTATTTTCAGTATTAAGTTACCAATGTTACCATAATTATTGTATTATTTTTTGATGTAGTAAAACCACAAATTTCGAATTAATAATTATAAACATAATGACTTAAATTAAAAATATTGTTAATAACTTATTTATTGAAATGTACTGCGCTAACCTCACAAGCAATCTTGAGGGGAGTCCTAACCTCAATCTGTAATAAATAAAACATTTTCAGAGGCAACTTACTTGTTTTATGATTTTGTGCTGTAGAAAAACTCTTGACTAACCACACACATTATATAAAAATACACTTATTTATTCACCAAACCACTTAAATCATTATAAAACAGTCCAATAGGACTTCATAATAAACCACTTAAAAATAATTCACTGTGTATAACACTGTCGGTAAACGTATCGAAAAATTTGTGCGGTAGGCAAACAACACCCGATTTTTTTAAATGTATCAAAAAAATATTGTAAGGCTGTTTTAGTATGAAATTCTGTCTCCTTGGCTTTGGGGTGTTGTATGAAGGCATGCGCAGAGGACTAAAACCTGCTGACTGCGCAAGTAGTAGACAGAATATCGCATGAAACGGCGCCAACTTATATTGATCAGCGGGGAAATTTCGAACTAAAATCCTATACCGAACCCTCGCAACGACATATAGACGCCAGCGACGTTTCCACCCGCATTTATAACCTGGTTTACTTAAACGCAAACCACTTTTTACGTTACCGCCGGACAACAATGCTATCGATCTTGATTGTATTACTTCAATGACATAAGGACTAAATCTGCGTGATTTTTACGTGGACAATGTTTATCATCAGTAGGATTAAGATGGTAAAGTTGCCAGTTTCTATTCGAAGTAAATGAGCGTCTAATGTCTTTTGACAAGTTGAAATTATGAGTTCTTACGTGGGTATAAGACAGCATGTGTGGGATGTGAGGACGATCTTACAGTCTAGGGGACATTTAATGGTAAACATGAACGCCGAGCCGACAGGATAGGTCAGACGGACATTATCGCAAACAATAAGACCTTTTAGACGCCCTAGACAGCTGAAGGTTTTCATAGCAGGTCTCTTTGACTCTGTTATTTTCTCTGTAACAATGTCTCTGTAGGTATAAATTCCAATCAAACCAAACAGAACTAATCCTGTGGTAAAAAGTACTGTGTACGATGTTATCCCACATGTGGGGCGCTTTAGTAGCTTTTTTTTGGGAAACTGTCGTTTTTGGGTGAATATCTGAGCGCTTCAACCGCCTAATTTTGGTGGCATCGTTTTTGCCGAAGTTTCTAAGCGTCTCAATGTTCTTCGTAATTTCTATAAGGTACCGTGCCTCCTTCAAATGACAAAGTATTGTAATGAAAAGAAACTTCGGCAAAAACTATGCCACCGAAATTAGACGGTTGTAACGCTCAGATATTCACTCGTATACCTTACTTTGTCTTCGCTCTATAAACTAGCCATTGAGCAGCATAGATTTAATTTTATAATTGCTAGTAGGATTTTTTTTCTATGAGGCACAGAGTAAAAAAAGTACGAATCCTCTTCCTCTATTAATGGAGAAAATCACTCCGAGTTTATAAACAACTGTTAGAACGCGACCACGGAAGTTTTAATTACATTTGTGGCGCGAAATTCAAAAAATCTTAGGATGGTCACACCTGTTCTTTTAAGAATTTTTAATTTTTAACCGACTTCAAAAAGGAGGAGGTTTACAATTCGTCGAAATCTTTTTTTTTTTATGTATGTTCCCCGATTACTCGAAGACGCGTGGACCGATTTGAAAAATTCTTTTTCACCTCAGCAGCTCGAAAAGACTTCTTTTGATTCGCGAAATCAGTGAGCAAAGTGCGATTTTGCTCACTGAGTGAATGTTGTTTTCCATGACGTTTAGACTTCAACTTTTTCTTTTGTTTCTTTCACTTGTCAGTAAAAAGACAGAGATGAAAAATGTTACGTTATAAATTGTCATAATATGCATTTTTTTTTCGTTCATGGCATCCTAGCGTATTCAGCCAGTTGTATTAGACGACGCGTTTTATCGGACCCGATTCCTTGTATCCGAACGGCATATGGCCCCTACCACCAAGCATACATAACATTGGCGTCCGTCATTCCACCTCTCTATCGCTCTTATATATAAGTGTGACTGAGAGAAAGACAGCCGTTTTAAAACGGACGGATATCGTGGTACTAGGCGAGTCAGAATCGCGTTCAGAAATTCGACACGAGTTCATTTCTAAATAATTATAACTGTTTTATAAAAAATTTTTCATCAAAATGTTAACCTAAGAGATAAGAATGGTACCTCAACACTGGTATGTACCAATAATGATATGTACTAAAACTAATTACTACTAATATTATTATTATTTCCTTTTCTCCCTCCTGAAGTTATTTTATTTCCTTTTCTCCATGCTGAGGTGAAAAGTTGTATGTACAACTTGAGAGCAAAGTTATTTGAATCTCGTGTCTTTCGAAAACTGACACTCGCATCAAATACGTACTTTGCTCTCATGTTGTACAAATAACTATTTTTGTTTGAAAGGGTATACCTTCTAGTTGATCCCATTGTCACCGAATCCAGATCTGATGATGGGATCCTGGAGAAATCGAGGGAACTCTTCAAATGTTTTAGGCACACACGACATTTTTCATTTATTTTCGAAGACTAATGAAGTATTTGCGTCTAGTCATGAAGGTCTTAAGTTGGTGATCTGATGATGGAAGGTACAACTCCTTAGTAATTAGGAGTTGGGGGATAATTCTTTAAATATAACATATTTCGTGTATTTTGGGAGCTATTCGAGTATTTGCCTTTAGGTGGTCATCCTTTCATGTTGGTGAGCTGATGATGGAAGGTACAACTCCTTAGAGATTAGGAGTTGGGGGATAATTCTTAAATATATCATATTACACGTATTTTGGAAGCTATTCGAGTATTTGCCTTTAGGTGGTCATAGTCTCCTGTTGGTGAGCTGATGATGAAAGGTATAAATCCTTAACGATTAGGAGTTAGAGGATAATTCTTTGAATATAACAACTGTCATTCATTATCGAGATCTATTCAAGTGTTTGCTTAGTAGTTATGACATCTTGGTTAGCGGTTAGTGATTCTTTAAATAGGCATGCTAAGGCTACCTATAATCTTTGAAATGATTCATACCTTTACCTGCTGATGATACACTGTATAACTCCTTGATAATGGGATAATTCTTTGAATATCGCACAGACGGTTTGTTGTATATTCATATAAGTTAGCCAGTTCAGGTATTCTGGCCTACTACAATGCAGTACATTCTAATTACAAGTATTTAGAGCATACTAAATAACGATTGTATATAAATTACACTACTAAAAAGCAAAAAATAAAATATTTTAAAATAAAAATAAAACCACCTTCAAAAATTCGCCAGAACTAAAAAGTTAAAAATAATTTTATTTCCTACTTCTTAGGATTTCCTACCCAAACCTTTAAACCTTTTACCCTATTCATTGAAATAAAATATTATGGCTAGGTATCCTACAGATTTCTTAGAAGTCGGTGCCAAGCCAAATATGTTCACTTCGCGAGTATTATGTATTTGGTAGAGCTTGGTAACTTACTGTCACTCCGGTTATGCTTTCATGAAAATGACTGAGGCAGACCATTCTGTTGATAAAAGCATAATCGGAGTGACAGTAAGTTACAAAGCTCTATCTAATATATACCTATGAACGTATTTGGCTTGGCACCGACTTCTAAGAAATCTGTAGGATACCTAGCCATAATATTTTATTTCAATGAATAGGGTAGGTAAAAGGTTTAAAGGTTTGGGTAGGAAATCCTAAGAAGTAGGAAATAAAATTATTTTTAACTTTTTAGTTCTGGCGAATTTTTGAAGGCGGTTTTATTTTTATTTTAAAATATTTTATTGAGTACATTTTTTTTCTGTGCACACCTTAGATACTAAAGCAAATAAGGTGGATTAGTACTAGCGCGCAACATATCAACAGAATATTTATTTGAATCACGATATTTTGATTTCTCAAAATTGCAACTTTTCTTAGTCAACTCCATTGTATGAGTAAGCGTCAGGTGCTTTAGCTGGCAGTCCTATGGCAGTACCAATATCCGGCACTATAGTACAAGTTTCAATGTCGCGTATTGGGACATTGGAAATATTAACACTCAGTCCTATTGAACGTCAGCCTGTCTTAAAATTATGCAAATAATTTAGATAGAGCGAATTATTTTAAAGTTGAGATATGAATTAAGCATTAAAGGTACATACATTAATCATTGTTTAAATGCCCTAATAGTTGATTTTATCTTATCGACGGCAACTCAAGCTATAATGACGAGTATTGGTACAGCGTCGGGTACTAGAACTTCCACCTTACGTTTATAATATAGGTTACCTACGTGATGTGCACTGTGGATGAAAGAATTGTCTTTTCTTTATTGAAAAAACACTTCTGAAATATAAGCCACAGCAAATATAACATGCATGTAACAAAATTTAATAATAATATACACCAAAGTGTATTTTTCTAAGAAAATACTGCAAACTGGCTGAATTCAAATGAGTTTTAAACATTCACGGGATTGGTAGAATCCTTTTTAATATCAGATTATAACGTCTGAATTAATCTTGCAATCCAAAAAATATTAATTGGTCGTCAGATTAAATTTGTAGGCAAAATTGTAGTGTTTTATAAAACTATACAAAATGTAAGAAAAAAGGGTTATTTCAATCACAACTTGCTGTTATTATATACACCGAGTTATCTAGCAAAGTTACTTGCATGTTTTGTTTAGATTCGATGTAAAAATCTGGGAAATTTGGATACAATTTCATATTCAAATGGTTTCCACTTAACTTGCAAACATTTTAAAATTCTATTTGAAATCAACGTGTTTACGATATTTTTTATTTAAATAAATACCCGAACGGTATTATTTCACCGAGAGCGTACAATATCTTTCTCAGCCTCCGTAGCCTAGTTGGTAGTGACCCTGCCTACAAAGCTGGAGGTTCTAGGATCAAATCCCGGCAAGGGCTTTTTTGTGTAATTATTTATCACAAATATTTTTTCCTTAGTTGTTCCGTGGCTGTTTATGTATTTAAGTATCTATATGTATATAATATCATCGCCTGGTACCCACATTACAAACCTTAGGTAATTAATATTACCGTGGGACTACGTTGATAGTCTAACTATTATATCTCCACTATTTTGCTTTCATAATCAATATACTTAAACTTGAGTTTACGAAGAGTTTTCCAATAAAAAGACACGCTAAGAATTTCCAAGATACACTCAAAGTCTCAGAATGATTGGGGAGCATTCGGGAAGTCTATTGTTAAAAACATCTGTGTTAGAAAACATATTTTCTAAGAAGCGTACCTGAGTACCTCGTTATAAAGTATATTTTATAGAAATGAGAGACTTCGAAGTATCCTTCAAAGGCGTATACAATATGTTAACAACTGATTATAGCACTTTCTTGAACTACACAGGGCCTTGATACGAAGAAATGCGCTTATATTTTTCTTTTTAATCGTAAACAAGCACAGAAAACTACAATAATACAATAGACCGTTAAATTAATGTTTCCCCAACTGTAGAAAGTCAGCCTCCGTAGTCTAGTTGGTAGCGACCCTGCCGACGAAGCTGGAGGTTGCGCGTTCGAATCCCGGCGAGGGCATTATTTGTGTATTTATTTATCACAAATATTTGTTCCTTGGTCAATGGTCATGGCTGTCTATGTATTTAAGTGTATGATAGATATGTATTTGTGTCGTCGCCTGGTGGTCACCCGCTTACCGTGGAACTAGGTCGATTTGTGTTAAAGATGTCCAAAAATATTTATTTAATAATTATTATTATTTATTATTATATGGAGGATCCTCATCATGGAGTACCGGCGACCAAAGCCCGACGTGTAGGTACTGTGTCCTCTAAATGGATCGAAACATGTCGAGCTATTATCGACTTAAATCAGGTGAGTAACCCGTTTGATAAATATTTAAATAATACAATATAGGCCGTTAAATTAATGTTTCTCCAACTGTAGAAAAAATCATGGTAAAAATTTAGTTATAGCTGGCGATTATAGGTCGCCATCAGATACATCGGAGCGACCACGATATCTCAACATGCAGTGTACCGCCGTGATGTGGATTAGGTTTATTCGCTAGTAAACATAAACGTATCAGTTTTTGGTACGTTATATTACCATCGTTTCGTACCAGTTTTTGGTACGTTTAGGTTAAATTTTGTGTCAACAACTTTTGGCACTGAAAATGGGCGACAAACCCAAATTTTCTATGATGCATCATCAATACGCGCACGAACCTATATCTTTTAAAATTGCCCCCTTTTACTACTGCCGAAGGTTGTTGGACAGAGTATACCACATAGTTTGTATGACTAGCTTTCGTAACACAATTAACGTGATCGTGATATTTGTTTTGATTTAACTATGTCCATTTTTTTTGCAATGACCCAAATCACGCCTGAATCAGTCGGCTCTGATAAATAAATCGGTATACGTATTTAGGCCTTATTTACCGGGCCATGCACGGATCGCCTATTTGATAGATGATCAAACGAACTTCTCAAGTGAAGTTCGATCACTATTTTGTGAGTCACTTCCTTCGAAGATATATACTAGTTTTACCAGGTAGTCTTTTAAACCTACAAGGCATCTCGCACGAGTTTTAGAGATTCGATTAAGCAATCGAGTTTCTTTTTTTTTTTGTATGTGGGTATGCATACAACCCTTGCTTATAGCTACACCGCTGCAACGGATCATTTTTTAGAGATGAAAATAAAATAAACTTTTCCCGGGGTTCGGGACGGGTGGGTGTTTCTATATATCTTCGAAGGAAGTGACTCACAAAATAGTGATCGAACTTCACTTGAGAAGTTCGTTTGATCATCTATTTTATTTCGTCACTTCCTTCTTCAGATATATACTAGTTTTACCAGGTAGATGTTCAGAGATAGTTTTATTATAATAAAACGTTTACAGCTAATCAAAAATTTATTTGATTTTCAAAGTAATACACTTAAACAATTGACCTGATAATCAAATCGAAGATTTATTATTGTAATTGGCAATGTCTTTATTGCTCATTGGATAGAGATAGAACAGACTTGGCAAAGGTAGTTGGGTCTGAAATAGGACGATTATAAAACCTAGCGAAGGTTTGGGATGTGCTAGTCCAACCAGCTGTTTTTCTTATGGTGTCAAGACTGACGCCCGCGGAGGCTGCCGCCGAAGTGGATGCGTGTCGCGTGCTGTGTGCGCCGAACACTGTCACGTCGACACCACTCTCCGCCAATGTCTGTTTTACCCACCTACTGATTGACTGTGAAGATGCCCGTCTATAGGGCTTCTTATGTGTGATTAAGAGAGAGTCTAAGTTAGTTGTTCTCAACTTAGATGTAACAAACAAGTAATCGTCTAAAGTTGCGGCCGGGCAGATCTTAGGGTTATCTGTATAATAAGGGAGAATCAACACCGGTTGATCACGTCCCACGCCCGATGTTTTAATCATGTCTATAATTGGAATATGCCAAGCATTCAAACATTTTACCATTTTAGAGATCTTAATAAGGGAAAATGTTTGTACTCTGTGTCCTGTACAGAGTGCTAGTAAAACACAAAGCTTTTTGGTGATCTTTTCAAGTGACAGATCTCTATTGGGAAACCAATTAGACACATGATCGAGTACGACCCGTTTTTAGAAACACTTTGTTTTAGAAACACCTTTCATCAGTCGTTTTATGTTTTCGTCGGAACCTAGGTGCTCGCCGATGAGCAGCGACGATGCTGATCTATGGCTGTTAATAGTGCCATAAGAACTGCCTTTACTAAATTGTTCCGACAAAAATAATAGAACGTCCGAAGTGTTTGGGTTAAAAGGATCAATCTTACTTCTGAGACTAAATTGCCACCAAAGCTTGTAAGTAGAAGAGTATTGATTCAAAGTACTATCCGCGACTGAAGACATCATTAAATCTAAGGCTGCCACTGGGATGTTACGCCGTGTGAAAGCGTGCCGGAGAGCTTCGCGGCCCCCAGGGTAAGCCTCTTGTGCATCGGATGCAGGGATCTGTAACGCGATTGAAGGAGGTCTCTTTTAGGAGTAAAATAGATGATTTTTGACCTTAGCATTCTCCTTAAAAGAGGGAACCAAGGCTGCCCTGGCCAGTACGGGAACACCAATATTCCAGTCGCTTTATCGCTCTGTATTTTTCTTAAGCATTTCAAAACTAGCGCGAAAGGTGGGAATGCGTAAAAATAAGTACTAGTCCAATTGATGGTAAATGCATCAATGGCCACAGCATCCGGGTCCCTCTTCCATGAGATATAATCTTTGCATTTCGCGTTGGTGCGAGACGCGAACAGGTCTAGTTTGGGTTGGCCAAAGTTGTGAACTATGGATTGGAAAGCCCAATCTGCCCAGTTCCCACTCAGTGGTCGTGGTTAATTTTACGGGACTCCTGGTCAGCTTCGACATTGTCCTTCGTGTTGATATAGGACGCAAAAAGCCAAATGTCTCGCTGCTCGCACCACTGCCAAATAGACTTTGACAAATCATTCAAGTGCGTAATTGAATGCCTCCCATACGATTGATATAGCTAATCGCTGTCGTATTATCTACTCGTAATAGGATAGCACAATTACGAAGATTTCGAGCGAAACACTTTAGCCCCATAAATACTGCAAGGAGCTCCAAATAGTTGATATGGGAAAGTCAACTCGTCATCTTTCCAACCACCGTTTACTCGTTTATTTTGGCAGTAGGCGCCCCAGCCTGTCCGAGATGCGTCTGAAAATATTTCTAATGAAAAATATTCTTCATCAGATCTCATCGCGTTAGTAGTTGAATGGATGTTTTGCTTCCACCAATGCAGGTCTGGCAAAATAGCAGCAGGGGAGTTTAATTTTGGCTTCAAATTCGTTCTTAGAATTAAGTATAGCTATGTATTTTTTGTCGCTCTAATATTTTTCGTATACGACCAGCCATATTTGACTGCAGGACAAGCTGCGACGAGTACTCCAATCAATTGAGAAAACTCCCTGATAGAACATGTGGGCAGTGCACAGTATTTATGGACTAATTGTGCTATTCCTATTTCGTTTGTCAGTAGGCAGAGAAATGGTTAGATTGGCTGTGTCGAATATGAAACCTAAAAATTTGCAAGTTTGCTGAGGTTTTAGAACACTTTTTTCGAAATTTACGACAAAACCTAAACAGCGCAGCAATTCCAAAGTCTCGTTTACGTTAGACATACACTCAGTGTATGTATCGCCAATGCACAAAATGTCGTCGAGATAAATTACTGATCTGTGCCCGCGGGTTTCTAAGAAAGGTTATGACTTCCTTCATAATTTTTGTAAATACTCGCGGTGCTTCGGACAGACCATAGGGCAGGGCATTAAATTCATAAGCTTGATCCTTAAATACAAAGCGGAAGGTATTTTCTGTCGGCGGTATGGATTGGTACCAAAAGATAAGCTTCCTTCAAGTCTATTGTACATAAATAGCCATCTTTTGGTATCAATTTTGCTGCTGTCCTATGGTCTTCCATCTTGAAATGAGATTTTGGAATGTATTTGTTTAGGGACTTTAAATTCAAGATAAAACGCTTCCCGCCGTTGGATTTAGGAGCTAGAAAAATTGGCGATATAAAATCACCCTCAGTGCGCTCACAAACTGAAACGCCCCAAGGCTTAATAGATTATTAATAGCTAAGAGCATATCGGCCTCTTCGTTACATGATAAAGAGTTAAACTGGTACCCATTTTTGTTCAACCTTTGAACAAAACGGTATCGAAAATCCTTCAGATATCCATTTCAGTACTACGGGAATTATCTGTTACTTTAAGCCAGCACTCAAAATAGCTTTGAATACGACCTGCGTGTACCTTTACAGTTAAGTCCGTTGCACGGGGCTTGGTAGGAGCTTGAGGCTTCGTCCGTCGCTTGAGCTTGAGTCGATCTGCGACCTGCTGGATACGTCTTCCTGTGACCCCCCGCGCCCCCCCCCCTGAACGCGCTCGAGGAGTACCGAGGAGGGGCCTGTCCAGTTTCCCTGGTATCGTTGTCGGCTGGTCGATGCTGAAGCAGTAGGTGTAGACGGAGCCTTATAAGCCGGTGCCGATTTTTTTGATTTGGGACCCCTGTTTTTTCAATGGCCTTAGACGCTTTAATTTTTTCGGAAAGTTTATTTTCCGAAGAGCGTCTCGTCCCTGTCGACATCAGTAATGATGTTAAGGAACGCTTTGTCTAATCCTGGCCGTGACAAATTTCTTTCTTGCCTCCGTTTCGTTTGTGGTGGACATCGCAAAGAATGCGGCAACTGTCACTTAAAAGCGTTATAGCTTGCAGTCTGTTACTGGAATTCTCGAGTAGCAGGTGTGAGCCCCCTGTTTAAAGCCGGTGATTCCGAGACCGATTTGTTGTTGAAACCCCCTCAAACGCGTTTGTCTTTATTTCTTGTCACATCAGATACCGCTGCTGAGATTTCAGGGTTTAATTTCGGGGCTTGGAGAAGTGTACAGTTTTCCGGTACTAGATACTGTTTAAGAAGTTTTTCTTTAGCCTCCGATTTTAGTCCCTTTCTCAAGATGGGCAACCAAAGTTGCGCCAGATTATCATGAATCTTCTTGCCCATATTTTGGGGCACTCTTCTGTCGCTTCTCCTAGTGCCACTAATATTTCAGGGTCCAGGGCACAATCTGGGATGCCTACACTTGTTTCCGGTAACGGAGACTCTTTGTCTTTGTTCTCGAAATCTATAGCGTCCTCGTTAGGTAACGCGGTTTTCGTCAGTAACATCGGGCTCGGATTCTGAAAAGGAGAAGAAGCCGTTATAAGTTAAATCACGTGTGCGGTATCGGTAGGGAAACCTAGTGATTTCACCGTAATTTAAAACATGGACTTGATGTCAGGTATTAAACCTACAGTTAATATCTTGACAGTATAGCACTGTAATACATTTTTAAATTACATAACAGCCAAGAGTTAACCCGCGGTCAACCTCGTGGTGCAAAATTATAAGCCAGATTATTATGAATAATAATGATTTCTATTAAAGATAATCATTGCTTGCCTTTGTGAAAACCCCCGGTTTTCCTCTAGGCTTATTCAAACCATCGTGTTAACCCGCGGTTAACCTCCTGGTTGACGCGTTTTATAATACATGCCACCGAGTTAACCCACGGTTAACTTCCAGGCAAAACGCGCTATTGATTTATTTTGAGTTCAGTAAGCAAATAAGCACTAGATAAATCACTTTAATGAACACTTTGTACTTACCCGAATTATTTTCCGAGTCAGACGAACTGATGATTCGTAACCGTTTTCGCCCTTTGTTGAAGTCCGATAGGACCCGATCATAATGATCGGGAACTTTTCTTCGTTTGGGCATAACTTTGTAACACTATTTTCGGTGTAGCAGAGAACGTGCGTACGATGCCTCGCACGAAAAAAGAATGATCCGTTGCAGCGGTGTAGCTATAAGCAAGGGTTGTATGCATACCCACATACAAAAAAAAAAAGAAACTCGATTGCTTAATCGAATCTCTAAAACTCGTGCGAGATGCCTTGTAGGTTTAAAAGACTACCTGGTAAAACTAGTATATATCTGAAGAAGGAAGTGACGAAATAAAATTGTGTATGTGTAGGTAGCATAATGTTGGACTACTTATTACATATGAAATTATAGTCATAGACTTAAGTTAATCCATAATTGTACCAAGTTATCTAAATTCTAAATAGTAACTTGGATTTTTGTTTGTTTTCAACAGTGTAACAAACTCTTTTCACTCCAATTCTTAGTGATATAATAATAAGCCTTGAAATTTTAAAATAACTCTTTCCGTAAATGAAATTCATTTATTTACATAATGTAGAATAATAATGAATAAAACATTATAGTTAAATTATTTACTTTTTCCATTATGCTGCCGGATCAAATGTTTCGAATAGGTAGGTACGTATTTTGTGATAGTACTTACCTAGTTTTATGAAATGAAATAGATATAAATAAATAAAAAGACGCATTAGAAGTGTTAAATGGGTGTTTTCACAAACCGTTGTTGAAATCACCTTGTTATTTTAATTCGGGCAAGTTTGGGCTTGTTCTACTCAGGATCACGAGCTCTTTCGATTCTAATAGGAAAATAAAATAAAAAAATGTCCCAAAATGTTTTTTTCCGTTACGATACCGTTTTTTCATAGATGTTCAAAGGCGGTAGCGTAATGGAGGTGATTTCAACAACGGTTTGTCAGAACGCCCAAACATTGTTGGCAAAATTTGGATAGGTATGTTTGATTTTATACACGATATCGTTGTATGGCAGCGTTCGCGAAAGCGGGTGTCTTTCCTGTGGACATTGCAAAAGATAACGGTACTGAGACATACAAATTAGGTTTTAACCACAAAATTCTTAAAAACCAGAAGCCACGTTCGTCCCACTAGAAAATTAAAGTTAAAAAACCCTTAACCCCTCGTATGCTTCCTGTCAAATTACGTTACTGAAAAAGTTACCTTGACAATTAAAACAATAGATTGAAATTCCCACGCACGGATCCGCGTCTAAGCATACGAGGGGTTAACTTTCATATGTCCAATTGTCCACACTCCACAGGCAAGATTTATGACCTAACTTATATGTACAAAAATCTGTATGACCCAAATAGACTTTCCTCAAAATCCTCCATAAAGCCAATTTCATAGGTAACCTAACCAAATATCTTTAGAAATATAAGTCTGTTACGTTGCTCCTAAATGTCATTTCATCAAACTACGTTCAGCATAGAAGCTCGTTCGAACATAACGAAGTTATGCGACACATAAATTGGTAACCGCATCAGACGAGCACAAAGGTCCTATCGCAAACCACGTTTCACGGTCGCCTCCCTGTTACCCTTACGTGCGAATGTAAAAGTACGAGAGAGAAACACGTCGATTGTGGTTGGTAGGCGAACAGGACGAAATAATAGGATGCAGCCTTGATAGTTAGGTGCGTTAGGCGCGCTTTAATTCACTTTGTATAGGGATGCCACCATGGATGACGTCACATGCAAATATGGGAATCAGGGAGCAATAGTAATGTCCATGGTTTTTCCCTTCAATTGTCTATCACTCCAACGAAGGCGTCCTTAGAGTGAGAGAGACAAATCCTCGAAATTTGCGGATTTCGAAGTTCGCGGTAGGGCCGCAGTGCCTCATCACCACATAGTATAAATCTCAAAAATTACAAGTAATTAAAGATAAGTTTTTAGTAAGTAGTATGTAAGGTTCAGCCGTGTGGTGACCGCAGTAAGAATACATTTGCCACCACCCCAACTCCTCCTGCGGGTGTCGTAAGAGTCGACTAAGGGATTGAAGTGTCACTGACCACTATTTGATAAAAGATTGATGATGGGCAGCAGCGTCATCATAGTGGACACATTACTGCGATCGCCAATCCGCTTGCCCAGCGCGGCGATTATGGGCATTTACCTCCTAATGCGTTTATACGCATAATCAATAGGAGAGGCCTACGTCCAGCAGTGGACTATCATAGGCTGATGATGATGATGTAAGGTTTTACTAACATGTACCGTAAAATGGGGTGAGTTGGCTGAAAACTGAAATTTAAACGTCGATAACATTTTATTTATACATAAGAAAACTGAATGTTAGTTTTTATTTTATTTTGGTTATTTCCATTTCATAACTTTGACGGTAAAGAGACCAAAACCTGCCTCACCCCGTAGTGCTTCGTATTTGGGGTAACAATAGTTATTTATTATACAAGGGGGCAAAGTTGTTGTTTAACTGTCGTGCCAATATTGAGACCTGAGCTAGCGAAAGATTCCAAAATTGAGCCACTAGCGTAGCGAGTGGTTCAAAAACTGGAATCTTGAGCATTGCGAAGGTCTCAATGCACGAGAGTTGAACAAACTTTGCCGCCAAGTGTAATACAACTTTTTTCCCCTCACTATCGCGAGGAAATATGATTACAAATCTCATCCAAATATAACTTAACTTAAAGAAACCATTTAAAACTCAATGTCGAAACGTATCGTAGAATAGAGTTATTTTTGGAACTTAAATATAGCCAATGGCTTACAAAGTCACCCATGACAACGTAGGGGGCTATAGGAATTAGAGCAATGTCAAATTACTTTATTCACAAGTGTTTAAAAAGCGTTTTTACCCGCTCGTATTAAAACGATAAACGAGCGCTTTACGAGCTAGTGAGGGGAAAAAGTGATTTTGTTACCCCAAATACGAACGTGAAGATAGATGGATATATTTTTTTATAATGCGTAATAAAATTACTATAGCTCCATTTAATAATAACTTCTGAAGCCGGCTGATACCACGGAGACCCGATATTATCTCGAAAATGGCGCATTTAAAGAAAAATGTCTTCTAGACCCTTACAGTCTTACACCATTACCTTTCCGTTGATACCCGGGTGGGCCAGAATATTAGTTAAGTAGGTAGTTATTAGAATACTGATACTTTATATACTTATATTTTATGCGGGAATAAAAAAAATCGTGGGATGTTTAGTCACACTTGGTATAACGGACATTAAAGAAATTTTATACTTTAAAAATATTTATTTTAAAAGCTACAATTTATGTACATAGATTAAATCTAACTGATCTACTTAACCTAACCTATATCTAAGATTGACCCTTGTGGCAGTGTACCGAGGATGCTGGCGGCATTTTCTCGCTGTATCGCAACACTGATGATGATAATTTTATTTAATTATGTGTATAATTTTCTGCGCATACATATGACACTTAAGAAAATACGATAAAAATATACGCTTCGTGACATGCACTCAGTTATATTTTAACGACAAACGAGTCTTAATCGCGTAAGTGTATCCTGACGTTTCGGGCATGACGTTACACCCGTGGTCGTAGGCAGACTCGATGCACTTGTTATTTAAAATTAACGAAAATCGTTTACACTTTATTATCCACAACAAACCATTACGACCTTGGTAGACGAGGAATAAAATGCAGTCTAAATAATACAATTTATATTACAAATCTCTATTGATTTTCACAAGTGCTTCACGGTTAAGGAAAACGTGGAGGAGTATGGAGGTCGTGAGGAAACCTGCATACACCTGCGATGAAATTCAAGGGTGTATGTGAAGCAGGGGCGTAGCTACTGCCGTATCTGCCGTATCAATTATACGGGGCCCCCGGGCCACGGGGGCCCTCAAAGTGTGTAAGGAAAAAGAATAAAAACTTTCTAATTTATATTACCTCCATATAAGGGCCTCCAAAAAATTTTTATACGGGGCCCCGACAAGGCACGCTACGCCACTGATGTGAAGTCCCCAACAAGTACTGGGCCAGCGTTGGGATCAATGCAAAATAGGCACGTTTGATGTCGAGTTGCGGAAAAAATGGCCAGAATACAACAACAACATTACAAATAGTTATCTATCAGCCATCACTTTGCCAGGTTGCATAGGTGTGTGAGATTCATGATTTATTAAAACCACTTAATGAAATTTTCGGGGAACATGAGAGCTAAAACTTAAATTAAATATCAAAATATTAGCATGAACATAGGTACTAAGTATTAAATTTGTGGTAATATATTATGAGTAGATACCTACTGTTAAAATGCCGTCGGGTACGAGATAAACTTTTATACGAGACTTGATTAAATGATTTAATTTTGTTGTCAGTATCAGTATATAGAATATGCATTTTATTGGTCAAAAAACTATTTTTATTTCATAAACGCTTTTTTTTCTTTTTTTCGGTTTTTACACAGGCATAGGCAGCGGGATTTGAAAATATCCGTGGTAAAGGAGCAGTGAAATGACATGATTATTAACTAAATTTTTGAATAATACTTTTATTTTCACAGTTCCTTCTGAAACATTACTCAAAAAATA
>JALPQI010019693.1:0-17441 GCA_025490895.1 Thaumatotibia leucotreta | reverse complement strand
GTCCTTTGACTTAGCAACCGTTTAAGTATACAATGAGATAGGTACTTTTTGTTGTTGTATCTTTGCTCTAGCAAACTCCAACATCGTTCGTAATTTGACTCTGACACTGGTATATTACGCAACAACTGCTCCGCTTCTCCGGCCAAATAACTCTTGAGATATTGCAGTTTTTGTACATTATCTAAAGAGTCGTTTCTGTGGATCATCGAAACGAACAAATCTTTAAATGTTGTCCACTCCTGGTATTTGCCCGAAAAATTGGGAATCGTTAGTTTATAGTACACCAAACGAAGGAATCTCAGAGGAAAAAACTCGTGTATAAGCGAATTTTGGCATAGTTGTAGGGAATGGTGTTTTAAACCACATACTGAAAGTACTGGTGGTTAGGGGTGGAGCTAAGGGGGGGAGGGGGGGTGTAAAGGTCCTTATTTTTAATTTTTCGTAAATAACTCGTAAACCGTGGCTTATAGCAAAAAGTGTTCTAGTACATAAGTAATCTACATAAAATTCTCTACAAAAAAGATGTACACATGTTTCCTCTGGGATCACTGTGTCATGAGATAAGAAAGCAAGAAGATGGACAATAAAGAAATAAACACGTTTGTTTAAGTAGGTATAGCACATACAGGATACTCGCGAACATTCCAAAAGATTTTAATGTTCAATTCCTGACCATATTTAGAGTCTTTAATGTTATGTAAAATTTCCTGGATTCGGCTTGGTTTCAGAGATAATCAACCTTTTTTTCGAAATAAGTTTTTCGACGTAACTCGTCATACAACTTCTTTTTGATTGCAATGCTACCACAATGTGTTTTAATATTACCCACACCTTTTGCCTGGCAATCAAAAAATGGGAATAGACTTGACGAAATAACCTGTCTCAATAAAAATATTCAAATAAATCATTTTAACAGATTGTTGTTATGATAAAAAGTACTGGAAGTGTAAAAAGTATTCAAAAAGTGTAAAAAAAAGAGAAAAAAAATTTTTTTTTTTCATGGTATTTGACATTAGGTGTCATAATCATTTTTGTTTATTTTGATATCTAGAATGCATCCTTAAAATCTTTTGGAATGCTCGCGCCCAGGCGCGCCCTGTATACTTATTTGTAAAAATAAAATTCTTAATTATCTTCTAAATCTAAAATATTCTTATAATCATCGTCAAAAGATTTTAACTATGCATTCTAGACATCAAAACAAACAAAAAAATATTATGAGACCTAATGTGAAATACCACCAAAAAAAAAATTTTTTTTTTTCTCTTTTTTTTTACACTTTTTGAATACTTTTTTACATTTCCAGCACTTTTTATCATAACAACAATCTGTTAAAATTATTTATTTGAAAATTTTTTTTGGGACAGGTTATTTCGTCAAGTCTATTCCCATTTTTTGATTGCCAGGCAAAAGGTGTGGTAATATTAAAACACATTGTGGTAGCATTGCAATCAAAAAGAAGTTGTATGACGAGTTACGTCGAAAAACTTATTTCGAAAAAAAGGTTGATTATCTCTGAAACCAAGCCGAATCCAGGAAATTTTACATAACATTAAAGACTCTAAATATGGTCAGGAATTGAACATTAAAATCTTTTGGAATGTTCGCGAGTATCCTGTATGTGCTATACCTACTTAAACAAACGTGTTTATTTCTTTATTGTCCATCTTCTTGCTTTCTTATCTCATGACACAGTGATCCCAGAGGAAACATGTGTACATCTTTTTTGTAGAGAATTTTATGTAGATTACTTATGTACTAGAACATTTTTTGCTATAAGCCACGGTTTACGAGTTATTTACGAAAAATTAAAAATAAGGACCTTTACACCCCCCTCCCCCCCCTTAGCTCCACCCCTAACCACCAGTACTTTTAGTATGTGGTTTAAAACACCATTTTCTACAACTATGCCAAAATTCGCTTATACACGAGTTATTTCCCCCGAGAGGCAGCTTTTGGTCTTCGTTAGGTGGGCTATTAGGCAGTTTCACAGAATGTGACCTAGTCAAAGAATTTTCTTCATTATTGGCCTTTGACTGACATAACTGAAAACTTGTGAATTCAGCCAAACTATCTTTCAACTCACATCTGTAATCAGTGTATTCCTCTTCAGTTGTGTCATAAGTGTCATCGACAAAATACGATGTTGTCTCTAAATGTTTACGATCATATTTGCATATCAACTCTTTGTGTCCCTGTTTGAATTCAGCCCAAAGTTGTTCTAGATTATCTAGCCTACTCTCTATGTAATTCTCCGTTATTCGAGATTTGGGCGATTTTTTAAAGTTAACTCGCGCCTTATGTATCCGATTTGACAGATCACTTAGATAATTTACCACTAACTCCATAATGTAAACAAAATTAAATTCAGTCACAAATATTTATAAAGACCAATTTATTACTGGAACACGACACTTAGAAAAATTGCTAGTAAAATCCGGTAAAAATTACAAGTGTTTGAAACTTAGTACCATTAGGAAAAAATCGGGCATAGATTCCACGTTCCAACAGGATTTCGCTTATAATTCTAAGTTAATACTAACTACAAATTAGTCTATGTTAATATTCAGTACAAATTAATACAGAAAATTACTCTAAGTTGAATGTCCATACAAAATTGACGATGAAATTTTCTATGTCCGTGTACGAAAACAGATTCTTATAAGTAAATACGCTCTTGCAAATAAAGTTCAGAATTCCACAGCAAATTTACTAAAATGTTCGTTGTTTTTAAAGTTGAAACTCGCGTGAATGAATTTAAAAGTACTCACGATTTTGCACTTGCACACTCACTCGCACTGGTACGGGACGTCACACTTCGTTGATCTACTGCACTCTTCAGATGGCGCCACTGGCAGTCCTTTCCTGTATCTGCTACTTCCGATGCTTCCAGCTACTCGTCGCTAGATGGCGCTTCTCGTACTTTTCGATGTTCCAAGATGAAGATTCTGAAGAACACTGCCAGCTATCCACCGCTAGATGGCGGTGGCAACTTCAGCCAGCTTGCAACCTTCCCGGCCTTTAGAGCAGCGATCCACTGCTCAGCACGGGATACGAAGTGTAATTCGCACAGTCTTCCAAAAACGCCACTCCAATTTGGCTTCTAAGGCTATATCCGATTCGATGGACCATGTATAAATTCAGGGTCTCGAAGGGAATAGCAAAGAACAAATACCGTGTTAAATAATCAACAGACGTATATTTATCCTACTAATACTCTCCACACAAATCCTCAAAAAAACACAAAAAGTTATTTGCCTTATAAAACTACGTTGGAACATCGTTAGCTAGTTATCGGTCGAGACCGCGCCATCTAGTGGCGTGTTAGGTAAACTCCGAGATGCAGCTCGAACAACTTTTTTTTTGCTTTTACGAAGGCTTAAGGTCTAGGGCAGGCTTTAGAATACCAAAAATCCTTGGGAAATGTTTTATTTTTTTTATTTAAGTACATTAATGCTATTTTGATGCGTTTTTAACGTAAAATTTTGAATTTGCTATTTTTTTATCCTACTTGTATCAAAGTGACGACGTTAATTTTTTTGTTAGTAAATGCTTTCTTTGTAGTAATACTTTTACAAAAATAAAGTATTAAAAAAACCCAATAGTTTTTTTTTATAATAAATTTATTCACTCCAGAATTTCTCAAAGAAAAAAAATTTCAAAAATTCATTACTCGAAAACTACAAAAAATCGGCTAACATACATGGGGTATATTCTGATAGCCCATGACGTGAGGAATCTAAAAAAAATTTTTTGACGTCAAGGTTTGGACCACCCTGTATAACTAGACAGAGGTTAAACAACAGGCGGTCTTAAGACCTCTCGGGTCTCTGTCTAGCCTTACCCTTAACACTTGTTGTTTAACTTTAACCTTAAAGCTAACAACTTAATGTAAGTAGGTACTTATTGTAAATATAAATTCAAATAAATGTATAAATTTTACTGTGTTTATATCATTCATAACGACATCATTTTAGTGAGATTTTAAAAATGAGAATGTTTGAATAGCTTTTTTCAAGTAACATTTTTAGTCAAATAACTGTTGGTTTTAATCTATCGATAAAAATATCGAGCCATACCACAACACTTTTTACATTAACATGTCAAAATTACCTGACACGGTCGATTTCTATGAAAATGACAGCCAAGGCCGCCTCTATCTCTAAGGTTACACACTAAAGAGGTCCGTGCTCTGTGGTTGCACTGATAAGATAATAAAGATAATGAGTAGATAGAAGTCTTTATTGACATAAGATCCGTCAAATTCCTGTTTCCCGCCATACTGATGGCACTTGACGTTTCGTAGTTAAACTTTATACTGTAGGATGACCATGTATTAAGTGTTAATTTGTTTTAATTAGGTTTTCACTTTTATTTAATTAAACAGTGAAGAAATAACTTGAGACCTCGCCGAATAAATTTAATTTTGGCTAAATTTAATTTTTTTTCTACTCCTGATCACGGATTAAGAATCATCGTGTATTGTTAGTATGAATTAAAATTTTGGATATTTACCATGTAAATTGTAATTATTGAGCACCCGATATTTCGGTACTGTTGCAAGTGAAATCTTCACGGAATTTACTCCATGAAGATGGAAGTGCAATTTATTACCGTACATTTTAATATCCCGTTTTAAGTTATACTAACACTGAAACTCTGGTATAGATATAATAGTATTACAAAATACAGATTTTTAAATTGTGAATACTGTTTGGTTTGAATGTTCTATTTTGTAAGTGGTTAGGTACCTACAGTCGGGTTCAAAATTGCATGGACAGTTTCTAAATGAATTCATTCATAAATCGTCCATGCAATTCTGAACGCGACTGTACTTAATAATATTATTTATCGAACAATGAATTGTTTTTTTTTTAATATTGTTTAATCAAGCACATTGTTTTCATATTACTTTGCAGCCGATTTAACATTGTTTACAGACAATTAAAGTTTTGTAGGTCACTACAATAAGAGTACAATGAGCTCATTCACTTTTAGAAACACCCAATTAGCGTGAGATAAAAAAAACATAATTGGAGTCAGGTTTGTAACGACACTTAAGAACTATAGGTATCTTTAGGAATTTAAGCTTAATCGGCGTTTTTATATTATTATATCGCTTATTGATTTCAAAATGATGACGATAACCGAGTTTTTATTGCAATTTATTGTTTAATTTTCGTTAGGAATCTGACTGCAATTGACGGTTTTTAATCTGACGTTCACAACACTTTTTTACTCTAAAACTTCCATTTTTGCCTATACCAAGATACATGAGTAATGTACGTATTTTAGTCGAAAGTCATTGTTTCCCATGGGATTGTTTAATTTTAAGTTAGTTAAACAGTACGTAATACCTACGACAAAAATTTGTGTTAGTTAGTTGTTTTCTAGATAGCACAACTAAAAATTTGTGGGCCTTTAGAGGGTGGTTAAATACGACTAAGATCTATTAGGTACTTACTATTACTTAAGTCTTAAGTATCGTTTTATTCGATTATCTTCAAGTATGAACTGAATTTGTACAGTGTCAGAAACTGTTTGTCCACTTATCTATGTAGTAAAATTCGGCAAATTTCATTCAAAAGTTATCCGCATAATATATACCAACTTTTATAACATAAACATAATAAACCTATACTTCTGTCATTCATTTCGGCAAGGCACTACACTCGCGGTCAATGAATTTGAATAGGTACGGGTCAGGTGGATTTTTTCATACAAAATACTGGAAACATGCTATATTTAAAATAAATATTCATAATACAAGTGGAACCATTTTTAACAAAAAAGGACGGAGGGGTGAGGCCTATTGCTGTTGGGTCAACTCTACGTCGTTTGGCATCCAAAATTGCGGTTAGACACATTAAGTCAAAATTACAGTCTATTTTCGAACCAGTTCAGTTAGGTTTTGGCACGAAAGGTGGGTGCGAAGCAGCCGTCCATGCTTTACGCACCTATCTTTCACACGATGATTGTGAAATTGTAGTCAAAATTGATGTAAAAAACGCCTTTAATTCGGTAAATAGGGACACTTTGCTGGCAGAAGTAAAGGAACAAATTCCCGAACTCTATAACTACCTTTATCTCGGCTATGCAGATCCATCTAAATTACTATACAAGTCCCACCAATTATCATCTGAGGTGGGATGTCAGCAAGGTGACCCCCTTGGGCCAGCAATTTTCAGTTTAGCCATAAATCACATAATACAAAAAATTAAATCAAAATTTAATGTCTGGTATCTAGACGATGGGACCCTAGGAGGTGACGTGGATACCGGACTGTCCGATTTGTCTCTTATCAAAACTAATTTTGAAAATATTGGTTTAGAACTAAATTATAGTAAATGCGAACTCTTTATTCAAAAGACATCCTATAGTTTGACTGTTTTAAAATCCAAATTTGATTGTCTGACTCCTGGTATAAAAATAGTAGACAAATATTCACTTTGCCTCCTGGGTTCTCCTATTTTTGAAGAATCCTTTCCCGATTATATTTCTAACTCGATTTCTAAATTCCAAAATCACGCAAATCGTCTACTCGAAATTAGCCCTCATTATGCTCTTGCGATTCTTAAGTTTTGTCTTTTTGTCCCTAAATTGACATACGTGCTCCGTTGCTGTCCGTTCTGGAAAAATATTAATTTATTAACACCTTTAGACGACTTAATCAAAATTACCATAGAAAAAATTCTAAACATTCAGCTAACGGAGCGTTCCTGGTCCCAAGCATCCCTCCCTATTCGGTATGGGGGTTTAGGGATACGAAAAATTTCATGTGTGGCTTCTCCTGCATTTTTGGCATCCGTCCACAGCACGTCTGATCTCACAGGAAAGATACTAAGGGCTCTGCCTATTAACTGTGAGACTGCGGGTTTGGAGGACGCCAAAAATGCATTCAAAATTGCTTGCCCTTCTAAAAATTTTCCTGACAACCTAAAATCGCAAAGGAGCTGGGACAATGTATAGAATAGAATAGAATGTGTATTGTGAATAGAATAGAATAGAATAGAATACAATGTGTATTGTGATCTAACATACAATTCTCTTCTAAACAGCTCTGCAGGTCCGGATCGTGCGAGACTTTTGGCGGTCGGAAGCCGGGAAGCTGGTTACTGGCTGCATGCCCATCCTTCGGCTAGTACTGGTACTTTCCTGGATCCGGCCTCTCTTAGGCTCGCAACCGGCCTGAGACTCGGGGCCGCGGTATGTACCCCTCACTTATGCTGTTGTGGCACAGACGTGGACCGACTGGGACACCACGGACTAAGTTGTCAAAAAAGCGCAGGCCGTATTTCCAGACATGCGACGCTTAACGACATAATCCGCAGGTCTCTTGCCACGATCAACGGATCACGAGCGAACGATCACGGATCTTGAGCCTACTGGTATTATTAGGGATGATGGTAAGAGACCTGATGGTGTGTCTTTGGTTCCTTGGAGCTTGGGACGGATGTTGGTATGGGATGCTACTTGCGTAGATACCCTGGCACCGTCCCATCTTCAACGAACTACGTTTAAGGCAGCCGCTGCGGCTGAAAATGCCGAATTTTTAAAACGTAATAAATATAAGGGCCTCGGCAAAGAGTACGATTTTGTACCGTTTGGCGTAGAAACTTTAGGTTCTTGGGGCCCCAGCGCACGCAAATTGTTTGCTGAGATCGCGAAACGTCTGGTTGATGTAACTAAAGACCGAAGAGCTGGCGACTTCCTCGCACAACGCATCAGTATTGCGATACAGCGAGGAAATGCCGCCAGCATCCTCGGTACAATGCCACAAGGGCCAATCTTAGATATAGGTTAGGTTAAGTAGATTAGTTAGATTTAATCTATGTACATAAATTGTAGTTTTGAAAATAAATATATTAAAAAAATTTTTTACATCAGATTGTATTGGAATTTCCCTGAAGTTTTCACCCGATCCGAAAAACACGGAACTTTATCGTCAGATGACTCCGTAGATTAAAAATAGCAACTACTGATTAAAAAACTCGGTTTACCATACATTTTAGGTGGTTTTCTTAAATGGTCTACATTTTTGTCCATACAAACCGACCTAACGACAATTTAAAAGTTTTATTTATAAATTTAAGGAAATTCCAATACAACCTGATTTAAAAATAGATTTAACCTACACTATAAACATTTAAAAAAAAAATTTGAAATCTCCATGGTTGCATTATTTTCTATGAAAAAAACCACCTGACACGTTTTCATTGCCGGAGTGTGTATTTTAGGTGGGTACGAGTACATATGCCCTGCCATGCGTTTAATGAAAACTCATGTGTTCAAACCGAATTAACATAGTTACATTGAGGGGCAGGAATCCGGAAAACTGGAATTTCAATTTTCAACTGAAAATAGAGGATCATTCTTCACTGTCAGGCTTACCCATGCTGAATCGAATTCCGACCATTACGCCCATTAAGGCTCCGAATATGCACAAACTAAAGTTATAACTTTAATGACTGCCTACATTAAAACTTTTAAATACGGGCTTGGATTGGTTTTATTGTTACAGTTGCCATTAGATAAATCGGAATGGCCAGGGAGATCACAAATATATCTGAGCAGGAGCCCATTTCTCAAATTATTGCATTGCCTTCGTTTGTGAGGAAGAACTAATAAACAACCTCGAATTAAATGAATTGTTCTGTGAGCATTGTGGAAACGAATTATTTTCATTTTTATTTTCTTTGGGTCGTAACAAAAGTTTTTACTGTTCAATAATGATCGTAAGTAAATAAATAAAACATATTAAAAATGACTAAACGTTTTTTATTTATTATTCATTTATTTATAACCATCATAAATGTTGCCTAATATTCACCAAAGCATCGATAAATAGTTTTACTTTTATGGCCCCAATAAATTGTTTGTGTGTAGAAATAATAATAAAATGACAGTCATATCCATATTAATCTTTAAATCGCTACCTGCAATCCGCTCTCTAGATATAATTATTATATCGTCGCTATCCACGAAATAATGCTTAAGCTCATCGTGGGGCTAATAGGTGGCTTTGTGTTAGATAGTCCCATAATATTTATTTAAGTCCATTTACTTCCTATTCATTGTTAAATTTTGTTCTACAACAGATACTCGTATACGCGTATATTTCAATACATGGTTAAAAAATAAGTACATTTTTCTACAAATATTCCTTTACTAATGTAAAAATGTATTGCAGTTTCAAAAACCGCCACTCTGTAACCTTCAGAGATTCTCATACTAAAAATTGATTTTACATTGACATGGCGACAGCGTAGCCTGCATTATATAAACGTACAAGTGTATGTATATTCCTCGGTCTTTAGGATACCGCAGCAATAAAAACCTGCGCTGCTGGAAATACTACTTACTATTTTTTTTACGAAATTATAAATAATCTTATTATTACACTATTACTAGTCTAAAATGTCAATCCTGATCGCTTTCAGCTCAGTACACCACAAACAGTGTCACTTTCTGACACCTAATGTATTGTACTGACAGCTGTCAGGATTGAATTTATAGCGGCCGGGGCAGTAATATTACTCTTGTTCGATACGGTGTCACCTATGTTATTAATCAACTGAGAGTGTATTAAAAAAAGCTATGACAATATCATAATGTCTGAAAGCGATGAACGTGTAGGTAAGTCACTATGACACATTTAACACTTGTTTACGTAGGATGCCCTGAAAATTTCGGGAATTTAATACTTAGGAACGTATATTTGACATGTGTTATACCTCTTTCTTACAAGCATAGTCTCATTATTCGAAAACACTGGCCACTTAGAAAAAAAAAACAATGTCCGATTTTCAATTGTTTTTTAAAGTCGTTGAGTCGCTGGTGAAAATGGAGCTGTCCCGCGAAAGTTTTAGAGCAATGATTTATTATGACTTTAAAAGTGGATTAACACAACAACAATGTGGAGACCGATTAACTATTGCTTTTAGTAGTGAAGCACCTTCAAAGACGACCATATACAGGTGGTATTCGGAATTCCAACGTGGCCGTGTGTCTCTTGCGGATGACGTACGTGAGGGTCGACCGAAAACGGCCGTTACCGATCAAAACATCGATGTTGTTCGCCAACTGATAAAGGAAGATAGGCATGTTACATATCGGGAGATTCAGGAGACTTTAGGCATTGGAATGAGTCAGGTACAAGTTATTTTACAACAAGAGTTGGGCGTGCGGAAGTTATTTTCCCGGTGGATTCCTCACTTGTTATCTGACGACCAGAAAACGGTACGTGTCAATTGGTGCCGCAAAACTTTAAAAAGATTTAATGGAGGAAGCTCAAATGCCGTTTTTAGTATTGTGTCAGGTGACGAATCATGGATTTACGCATATGAGCCTGAATCGAAAAACCAATCTCGAGTTTGGGTTTACGAAGACGAACCGAAGCCGACAAAAGTTGTTCGTTCTCGCAGCACGATCAAAAAAATGGTAGCCACGTTTGTCTCCAAATCGGGTCACGTGGCGACTATCGCTCTTGAAGATCGAAGAACTGTCAATGCCGATTGGTATATAGGCGTTTGTTTACCGATTGTTTTTGCTGAACTGCGAAAAACTAACCCTAACCGCCGTATTATACTACACCATGATAATGCCAGCCCTCACACCGCTCAGAAAACAGACGACTATCTGAAGGGCGAAAACGTCGAATTACTGGACCATCCTCCGTACAGCCCCGACCTAAGTCCCAACGATTTTTTTACTTTCCCGAAAATAAAGAATCGGTTGCGTGGTCAGCGTTTTCAGACCGCGGAAGAAGCAGCCGACGCTTATAAAATGGCCATTTTGTCAACCCCCACTTTAGACTTCAATAACTGTTTTAAAAACTGGTTTCAGAGAATGAAAAAGTGTATTAAACACAAAGGAGAATACTTTGAAAAACAATAAAAGTACTTTTATTTCATTAAAATGCGTATTTTTTCCGATTCCCGAAACTTTCAGGGCAACCTACGTATATTCATGTAATTTTCCTTCTAGACTGAAGTATGGACAACATTGAATCCTGACCCACAATAGGAGCATAGTAACATTGAAAGTTAAATTGTACGATAAATGCTGCAACATCACTTTTAATGTTACTATGATAAGCTCCTATTGTGGGTTAGGATTCAATTTTGACAATTTTGTAGATTGTACCTACATTACTTGTCAGCTTCGGTAGTCGAGTTGGTTCGAATCCCGGCGAGGGTACCTATTCTTTGTGTAATTATTTATCACAGATGATTGTTCCTTGGTCGTGGCTGTCTATAATATCTATATTATGTATATGTGTATTATGTATATGTATCTATCTATTATATATATCGTCGTTTGGTGCCCACATCACAAGCCTTAATTGAGCTTACAGTGGGACTAGGTCGATTTGTGTAAGATGTCCCCTAGATATTTATTATTTTATTACTATTTCATTTAAAAAATCATGGGGTTAAAACTGCTGTCACATTTTAGTTAAGTAGGTGCGAAAAGTGATTAAAGTACTACCATTATAATTAGGTATGTCCAAAGGATTATGGTAGCTATTTACTACTTTAGACAGATAAGTAACCTCATTCTAAATATAGACTGACTAGTATTACGTAGGTTGCCCTGAAAGTTTCGGGAATCGGAAAAAATACGCATTTTAATGAAATAAAAGTACTTTTATTGTTTTTCAAAGTATTTTCCTTTGTGTTTAATACACTTTTTCATTCTCTGAAACCAGTTTTTAAAACAGTTATTGAAGTCTGAAGTGGGGGTTGACAAAATGGCCATTTTATAAGCGTCGACTGCTTCTTCCGCGGTCTGAAAACGCTGACCACGCAACCGATTCTTTATTTTCGAGAAAGTAAAAAATTGTTGGGACTTAGGTCGGGGCTGTACGGAGGATGGTCCAGTAATTCGACGTTTTCGCCCTTCAGATAGTCGTCTGTTTTCTGAGCGGTGTGAGGGCTGGCATTATCATGGTGTAGTATAATACGGCGGTTAGGGTTAGTTTTTCGCAGTTCAGCAAAAACAATCGGTAAACAAACGCCTATGTACCAATCGGCATTGACAGTTATTCGATCTTCAAGAGCGATAATCGCCACGTGACCCGATTTGGAGACAAACGTGGCTACCATTTTTTTGATCGTGCTGCGAGAACGAACAACTTTTGTTGGCTTCGGTTCGTCTTCGTAAACCCAAACTCGAGATTGGTTTTTCAATTCAGGCTCATTTGCGTAAATCCATGATTCGTCACCTGACACAATACTAAAAACGGCATTTGAGCTTCCTCCATTAAATCTTTTTTAAGTTTTGCGGCACCAATTGACACGTACCGTTTTCTGGTCGTCAGATAATAAGTGAGGAATCCACCGGGAAAACAACTTCCGCACGCCCAACTCTTGTTGTAAAATAACTTGTACCTGACTCATTCCAATGCCTAAAGTCTCCTGAATCTCCCGATATGTAACATGCCTATCTTCCTTTATCAGTTGGCGAACAACATCGATGTTTTGATCGGTAACGGCCGTTTTCGGTCGACCCTCACGTACGTCATCCGCAAGAGACACACGGCCACGTTGGAATTCCGAATACCACCTGTATATGGTCGTCTTTGAAGGTGCTTCACTACTAAAAGCAATAGTTAATCGGTCTCCACATTGTTGTTGTGTTAATCCACTTTTAAAGTCATAATAAATCATTGCTCTAAAACTTTCGCGGGACAGCTCCATTTTCACCAGCGACTCAACGACTTTAAAAAACAATTGAAAATCGGACATTGTTTTTTTTTTCTAAGTGGCCAGTGTTTTCGAATAATGAGACTATGCTTGTAAGAAAGAGGTATAACACATGTCAAATATACGTTCCTTAGTATTAAATTCCCGAAATTTTCAGGACATCCTACGTACAATGAATAATGGGGGATACTAATGGCTACAAAAGAAAAGAATAACCTATCAAATATCAAAAAATGCTAAACTCATTTTAAATTTGTCCAGCCATATCCAGTTACCTAATGCGACGTTCACGATATCGCCAGTCGTTTTACATCGTCGCAGCGCTATCTCTTACACGTCGACAGTCGTTAAACACTCATCGTTACATTGCCGAATGTCGGGATTCTCTTCTCAGAGCATTTTGCTTTTGATATCGAGAGTTGTATGTGTAGTTTAAAATCAAATTGTACTGTATTCCAATGGAGTACCTAATTTAACGGTTGCAACCTAAAAGTCGAATACACTTTATTGGCGTTACTTAACAATCATCTTTCATGAGGATCGGTGTTGACTTAGATTTATAAACATTATACAATTCGTATTTGGTTATTTATCCTTTGTATACTTTATTGTATCCTATACCTTTTGTATACTATTACATTCGTATTATAATTATATTCGCATGTACTTAAAAAATTTATGATCTTTGCCTGTATCTCGTTTACAATATATGAAAGCAATGCTTTGCTACTAGTTATATAATTTTTAAGTTATGTATTTATGTTTCAAAATGGATTACTAATTCCCTTACAGTCTAGTTCATGGAAAAGCCCCAGCTATCATCAAACTGGAGCTTTTCCATGAAATGCATTCAGACGTTCTAGGCACGGTTATAATTCTGTGGGCGTTTGTGCCTAGAATAGTCTTGTGTGAATAGGTAATGTGGATAGATTTTAATAGCATTTCAAAAGGCAATGTGCAACCCACGTGCCACCTACGTATGCGGATAGTTAGAAATTATAGTTCAAAAGAGCGTAGATAGAGGTATCACCCAACCCACAAAACATGCATGAGAATGCATCCTTCCGCTTCGTTGGTTGGAAACTTATCAGCGTGTTTTGCATCCAACAACTATTTATAAATAGAAAAATATAATGTCAATCGTCAACTAATCATGGCTGATCCGAGTTTCGTCTAATTCTTTCACTTTGACATGTGTAAGTATTTAGTGTACTTAATAAGAAGAGACTAATTGCGAATCAACCTACTTTTTAACCGACTACAAAAAGGAGGAGGTTCTCAATTCGACTATTTTCTTTTGTATAGTATCATCATCATCATCATTTTAGCCATAGGACGTCCCATGCTGGACATACGTCTCCTCAATACACTTCAACTTTGACTAGATGGATGCGACCGGCATCCACCAAGTCCTCGCAGGCCGCAACTCTAACCAGGTCGTCTGACAACCTTGCGGGTGGACGTCCCACGCTGCGGTTGCCAGTACATTGTCTCCACTCGAGTATCTTCTTGCTCCGACGGCAATCGCTTCGAGATGTGTGCCCTGGCCATTGCTACTTCAGCTTGCTTACCCGATTTGTATCTATAGCATGTTACTCAATATCTTAGAGAATCGTGAACCAATTTTTTTTTATCGAACAAATGCTCCCGTTGGCTCTTGTTGGGGTCTGATGATGATATCTTGGAGAAATAGGACGAAGTTGTTTTTTTTTTCGTAATAAAAGGTGATTATTACTTTTGTAAAACAATGTACTCTGTAATATTCACCACATTTACGTGCTAAAATTCGTAGTTTACCGTAGGTACTTAAATAGCAAAGACATTTTACAATACACGCACAAGATAACTTGATACTTTCCCACATTTTTCCCACTTGTACGAGTAAATATCGTAATGTGCTATTGAATAACGATAACATTACGTTTCAAGCGAAAATGGAGTTCAGTCAAGGGAAACAGCAGTCCTTAACTCCGAATGACATGAAAGCACAAAGGGCGCAATAGTTTGTTCGTTATGCAGGGGTGCAAAGTTGTTGTTTGTGATTGCTTGTATTCAAAGTCAAACAGCGAAGCTTAAACGGGAATATTATCCATCCATGTCATAATTACGTATCTACAACATGTTTGTAGTCGAGTTATGAAATCAAATAACTTTAATAATTTCGATGTAATAATTATTTATATACAGATTAGGATATATTTGACAGCTTCCGTTCGTAGTGAAATAGTGACCCTGTCGACGAATCAAGAGGCTTCGTGTTCGAAGCATGATGGTATTTTTTGTCCTTTGGTTGTAATTGTCTATGCATTTAAATGTACTTGTACATACTTATCTACTCATTGGTGATACCCGCATCACAAGCCTTATAAATTTGAGCTTACCGTGAGATCAGGTAATTTCTTGTAAGATTGTCCCATGGTATTTCATCAGTCATCACAATTAGTTGCTCATACTCAGAAAAATCCAAAATATATTATATGTATGTTGGATTAAACAGACAGCAGAATCAGATACGCAACACATTCGTAGGTTAAAAATATTTTAGGCAAATATGTACGATTTGCTTTTCTCAACCCGATACAACCCAGGCAACGGGGGAAATAATACTTAATATCATTCACAAATGCGATTACCATCCGAACCGAAATATTTATTGCCTTCCGAATGAGACGTAACATTATTGTGAGCCGAATTATAAACGATAAGGGAGTTGAGAAGCGTCTAAATTATTCATAAGGAGAACGGTCGATGAGGCGCTTTGAGTGACAGTCACATGTGACTCTGTCAGATGTTATCAGGCTCCCAGGGGCCGCACGTTAAAAGTAAATGGTGTCACTTGTCAATACCCAAACTTGACACGGATTTTCAAACCCAGCCCTGATGGATTCAATTATAACAGAACACTCTATAGACAATATTTGTTAGATAGTGTTTGTTTTTGAGGTGTTTATTTATTCAGTCTTTTACTCATAACATATCACGGAATTTGTTAATTCTGCCTAAAGCTATCTAATCAATAAATAGTGGAGTGATATCAGATATACATTTATTTTTATGGGTCAGTCACTTTCTTATCACTTATTGCTATGTTACGTTCTACTAGCCACTGACTTGCTTCATGTAGCTTTTGTTACTTGTCATCACTCTTATTTTACATAGACATAGAGTCTATAGCAAAAATCAAAGCATGTGAGTGGCTATGTCACCCTTAAAATCACAGTTTAATAGCATTATGAATTTTTAATAATACTTTGATTTTGTGAGTTACGTGGCCTTTCCAAGGCGGGTCACCCACTATTCATTAGCAGGGTTCGGATATCTCGTAGCACGGTAAGACGTTAGAGAACAACGGAGTCGATTTTAACATAAAAGTCGTCTTATACTCATACTCATCCTCATGTATATAATTAGTCAAAAAATGCTTTTAATTTTATTAAAACTAGAAGCTTAGTTAATAACATTATTTTCCTAACTAGTGCGCAAAAACGAACTTTGCGCACGCTTCGCGCAAGGAAATTTCTCTTTTGGACACTCTTGTTATGAAAAAATTCGTCCCTTACACGTGCAAAAACTTTTTTTAACTCGGGTGATTGTCGCCTTCGTTTCACTCGGGCTCCAACTTTCAGCCTCGCCGGAAAAAAGTTTTCCCGCACTAGTTAGGAAATGTACTATTGTTTGCGTGTTTTTACGTAAAAAATACGCAAGCAAATATTAAAAAAAATATAGTTGTATTCAATTCCAAATTTTCAAAACTACAATTTATGTACATAGATTAAATCTAACTAATCTACTTAACCTAACCTATATCTAAGATTGGCCCTTGTGGCATTGTACCGAGGATGCTGGCGGCGTTAAGCGTCGCTTGTCTGGATATACGGCCTGCAAATAGATTTATTTCGTTTATAATCAACTTTTGGAATGAGTATATGAGTATGAGTATAAGTTGACTTTTATGTTAATCGATTCCGTGGTTCTCTAACGTCTTACCTCGCTACAAGATATTCAAAACCCTGATGTTCATTATTCATTATAGTAAAGCTTGCAGGTGCAGGATACTTTCGTCTAGCAAACTTTGCAACTGTTGTCCCCTGGGTTAATTCTATTATAATCATCATCATCATCATCATCTCAGCCATAAGACGTCCACTGCCTGAACATAGGCCTCCCCTCTGGACCTCCACATTATAATAGCAGCTAAATAGTTCCTAGTAACCTGAAGGTTCCGGGTTCCAATCACGGCGAGGGCATTAATTTGGGAATTGATAAAAAACAACTTTATGCCATAATAAGCTTTTTTATTTTTATTACATTGTACGTCCATCCATCTTGTAAGTAAATAATAGGAAAGGACCAGGTATCACTAAAATAAATATTATAGCTGAACAAAAACTACTAACAGTTGGCCTTGCTTAGGTACATAATTATAATGTATATAACGTCATTATACAACACAGTGATATCACTGAGGAAAAGTCCAAGAAACATATAAATTTTGTATTTTAATAATCAATCCAGTGCCTTAGTAAATACCTAGTCACACTATTTTACCTGGTCCTTAATGAATAATACATTTAATTGAAATTAGAGCACTATAAAATATGCCCAGGGTCCCATCTTCTTTACCTAAACTTTTCGATTAGAAAACATCACGAATGTTAACCATATGTAAAATTGTACAATGCTTTGTTGTAATTAAAAAAATACATAAAATAACGAGTTTTCTGCAAACAGAAC